>MNPL01006329.1:39171-50781 GCA_002081605.1 Tropilaelaps mercedesae | reverse complement strand
TATATATATATATATATATATATATGTATATATGTATATATGTATGTATGTATATATATGAGTGTATCCAGTCAAGTAATATGAACCAAAAAGTCTCGCATGAATCGTCTTTTGGGTTTTAGAGTCCCTATGGGTTTTTGTTATGGTAAGCTTTCTTTTGGTTGGGCAGCTGTCATACTTGACGAGGGATGGGGGGGGGGAACGCCTGAGGCGCTATCGTAGAAGAACGAATACAAAAATCTCGGCTCAAAGTTTGAAGGGGGAGGCTTAAGCTGACGTTTCTTGAGTTAGTAATAACATAGCCGACAATAACGACAGAGCCCAAACAAGAGAGATTCTTGCCAGAATTAGAAAATAGAATGCGTATAATGTGAGAATAGGTATCTTAGTATATGTGATGCTTCGGTTAAGCAGCGAGGACTTGATGAAGGACATAAAAAAATTCCGTTACTACATAATTTTAGATGAAAACGTAGTACGCTCTTAGTGCTTCTTTCACAATCATAGATACGTTCGTGTGATTGCTCGTAAAGAAACCTCAAGACACCATAAACTTAACGGTCTCTCTGAGGAAAATGACTTAACATATATACGCAGTAACTCAACGAAAAATCAAATGTGGTATGCCCACAAAGGGTGTAAAACCTATTTTTGTGCCCATTATAAATATTTGAAATAGAATGAATATGTACATTCATTCACATATGTACGTATGTACCTTTCCGTCTTAACCTCACTAAAACTACACTGTATCGTCGGTTATGGCAGTATACTCACCTTATGCCCAACAGCGCTACTCGTGAAGTTGATAGACATTACAGCACAGCTTCAAGCTGGAGTAAAATACGACAGGTATACTTTTTCAGACTTGTCGATACACAAATGGATGAATGCATTGTTTGCACTTTTCCGCGCACTACAAACGAGCCTCCAATCTCTCTAGTTTCCGCCTATGCGGAGCAATTCTGATGTAGTCAGAACCCCCGTATAACTTGCATCAATTTGCTGCCACATCTCCTTCGTGCACTCAGTGAGGCACATCTCTTATTAACGATGCCTGCCCAGGGGCGAGGCATGGTGCACAGCAGCAGACTGTCGAGTCCTATTTCCTATCCTGTTTATCCGATAAAACTCCCACCGCTGTGAACTACTTTCTTGCTTCCCATTATTTTTACTGCTCTTTTCTAAACAGATTAATCAGGGTCCAATTCGTGCAGCTTTTATTTGCACGCTTGAGAATCGGACTGGAGCCCAGCTATGGGCTTCGTAATAACAACAACTTCTAGTTGGGTACGAAAAAAATAATTTTTCCTACGAGCTCAACAAGCGGCATAGGAATATTTAGTTAATAAAATTAACAACATTTATGTCAAGAGTGGGCTGCTAAAATGGAATATCTGATCACCAGTCATGAAGCTAAGCTGGCATATCCCTGGTCAGTTGTTGGACAGCAGTCATTTTATCGAGACCATTCAATAGCCGAGAAGTGCTACACCAGAAGGGATTCCACATATTTTAGCGCAATACCAATAGATGATATCTGGGGTTTGTCACAAATAAAGTTGAGGTTTTATCATCCTGGAGGTTTGGCACAAATAGAGTTAGGGTTTTATTACTCTGTATAATGCATCTATTACATCAAGTTCGCCATAACCGATGAAATCTTTCTTTAGGCCGCTGTAAGTGACAGAATTGTAAAGGGTTCGATCCCCAAAGCTTAACTCTACAATTGTTTCCAGTGACGTCCGTTTTAACGTACAGAATTCGCTTTTATTATTGTTGCTATTGTCACAACTAGAAAATGTTTCCTTAGTCAACAATGGGAAAATGCCGTGTTATGATGCTGTTTTTTCCCAAGCTTCATTTCGCGGCCATGCAGGGGAGACATTCCGGGAAACGGCGTTTTGATAAATGGCATATTTTGTGATTGAAAAGCTTAATGGAGCCTTTGATTGTTGCACAGCGAGTGCTTTGCCGAACCTCAAGCAATGCAATCGCATCAGGGTCGTATAAGCGACGGCCAGCTCTTATTGACACACTACTCGCATCAACGGTGGCACTCTTCCTACTTACACAAGTACTGGCTCTCAGGAACCATCTTCAAGAGCCTCACAGCCTAAACCAAGTGAAGCGATCCATTCGTTATGTGTGTCGATGAGGTCCATACACGCGTGTACCACATAAACATGCCCCCCGAGAGCTACTAATACAAGGTAAATACCAATCGCATACATCATTGGTTTGGTATGGATTGCAGATTCACTCATTTGACATCATCTACTACATGCAGAAGCGTCCGGCCGTCGTGTCTCAAATGAATGATGTCGCTGCAATTAATCTAGCTGGCCAGTTAAAATGAGCCTAAAAGACCACCGGACATGTGTGCCAATGAATTAAGACAGAATCCTTCGACAGACGAGTACCGATGAGTCGACCCAGAAACCCTTTGTGTCGACGCTTTTGAATTAACATCGGCGGGCCGTCAAAGTAATGCCTGAGCATTTTCGCGTAGACCGTTTAAGGTCAACAGCTGTCGCCATGTACGCCCTCTAGGGCTTAGCGTGGAAAGTTCAACGGAGGATGCGCCACAGTTTGTTTTTGGGGCCGACCCTGCCGCAGCAACACATCGAGATGAGTTGCTGTGCTAGGCTATACAATAGCGGACTGTAAGGCTTCGTTGACTTGAGGCGGAACCATTCTTTCTCCCCTTTCACTCTCTCGCCCTCCCTTTATATCTGTCTTAGAAGGCCAACTCAGGCAGCGATGCTGAGGTCGCATAGAGCCTCTCCACTTATGTTCTGTTAGTTTTGTCCTTATCTCGTTTATTGGGGATGACACACACACATGCAGGTCGATCCAAATTATCGTCTACGAACTAGTTAAATGGTAGTTTATGAGTGTCATTCGTGTTTTGATAAAAACAAAAACATTATTTCTCATGGATATCGTAACTATACCAGCATAATAAGCGTGTTTAACCGCTTGTCTTAGAATTTATTTTTTGTAGACCTTCCGCAATAACTATCATGACGCCATTTCCACGCATTTAAAGTTTCTTCCTATGTATTCAGTTACTTTCCGTTGGACCAATAAACACGTATTATTAGAGTGTGTGTGTGTCGGTCCTACGAATTTATACAAGCCTTTACCTTCGTGTGCGATTCTTAGGTTCGTCATTTGTTCGGCAGCTGTAAGTCGGAAACGAAATAAGCTTTCTTTCACGTCTCATGAATATCCGCATGGGACTTTGAGCGAGGATATTTTTATTAAGAACATTTGCACGTAATATAGTTATTCTGCTACGTAAAGCTCACCCGAGATAGTAAACCACCCTACTCGAGCCAGCCTTTGCCTTTAATCTTATGACACATATGCGCGATACTGTCATATGGGACACCACAAACGCTAACTAACTTGTATAATTAAAAAGTTCAAATATGCAAATTTGTACAAGCCATTCTTGGATACTGTAGACAATGACCCATTGTATTTTCCTGATTAATATAATACAACGAAAAGCAAGCCCTCTAACTCAGATCCACAACGGTGGAGCGCATAATAAAATAAAGCAACTGAAAAAGATCGTACACCAGTAGTTACAAAAGTGTTAAAATAGGTATTTACCAATGCACGCCAAACTACCTTAAAGAAAGGGGTCTCCCTAGTTTATTCATTAGTGTAAGGAGGCTAATGCCTTTGTCTTAGTTAACTATTCACAAAACTCAGTCAACAAAATAATATGCATACGTCTGACTTCGAAAGAAAAATGCACACTGTATTTGTCTTCATTATCGAATTTCTGTGCTGGTTACCGTTGTAACGGCTCGGCTTTCATCTCCTCCGAACGAGTAGTTTCTATTGTAATGTATCTTGTGTAAGCACCTTTGTATATAACCATACGTCGTTTGTTTGCTGATCGTCTTTTCTCGTCATGTTAGCTTATTGATAAGACTGGCATTTATTAGGTTTTCTGGTTTCACTCAAAACAATCGAATTGACTGAAAGTGACACACGTTCACAACAGATAATATTTGTGGTTTAACGGACAAACATGCTCTCATTGGAACGCCAGCCATATATAGCAAAGTCGTTTATGGAGTACAATTGCTTGATTTCCAGTAGCTTGGTTACCCAGATATACAACGTTCTAATTGTTCACGGGTTCAATACAAGTTCAAGTGTCAATACAAGCCGATAGCGGTCGGACAGCCAGTGGGTTTTCAACAAACTTCACAAACTGACCAATTGACTAAATGAAAAGGTCTTTGTTGAAAGGATCTCTTTTTATCCTTCCGCGTTTGAACTCCACATACCGTACTGTTACATTGAGTCTACGTGTAGCGAATTTCGACTTTTAGTGTAGCCCTTTTCCTTTGTTCAATGTCTACCTACATAAATCGTGTTGAGCAGGGTTTGCGTTGATTTCACACAACAGTGATAATCATTCAGGCAAGCGATTCTGCATTAGCCGTTAATATTTTTATCGAACAAGCAAATTGTATCGGCAATGACGGAGTGTTACGCGTACTAGTGTGGAAAATAGCGAATCGCTGAAGACTTAGCAGGTTGCTACAGGCCTTTTTCTGTTTAGCGTTTGAGACTACACTGAGTAACAATAACCGTAATCTAACGTTCGTCTAGGGTTTCGTTTTTAACCTGCAATTGCGCCTTAGCTAGCAAATATGCACAGATTGTTCGCAATTAGTGAATGTATTCAAATATGCGTACTCATACTTTAGGACAGCTTTCTGTAGTAGTTGGTACGGGACCCACGGTGATTGCTAATTCAATAGCATGGTCTTCTCTGTGGAATTTTCTTCTTGTTTTTCAATAGTGGATTCAACTGATAGCTGCCTTGTATTCAATTGTGTTGCATGTCCACACAGGCACACAGTCCCTCTATAAGAATGAGGACAACTTCATGCTTCAAAGACAGTAGTAGATGGTAACATCGTACTTGATACAATACTTCAACGAGGCTCCATGAGATTCAAAAAAGATTATATCATGTATATTCTTTGTTACTGAAGCGCATAATTCGATGAGCGCTTCATGAGGAAGATTGATTCATCATATGACTCGACTCTATCCAATATAATTTTCTTCCTTGTATGAAATAAAGGAGTATTTGCACTGTATTTTATCTACGTTAGGGGCGTCGGGCAAACTCCACAGAACACACAGGGGAATTTCTTCGTGCGAAAAAGTAAATGGCTATTTATTGAGGCAAAACGCCAGCCGATGTTCATTTGCCTTTGTGTGGCACTTCTGCTCAGTCTTGATAACGCGCATTTCGTCACTCTAAAGTGTGACCTCAGTGGCCCAGTGGCGTTTGAAACTTAGGGAATCATTAACTATTTCCAAGTATAAATCAAAATGCGATAGCGAAAATAAACGTGTAAGGCCACACAGCATTTCCTTTTCAATGCGTGCTGCAATGTACTGTGAGAATTTTCTATTCTAAAATAAGCAGAAACAAAGCCAAGAATCCATTGCTATTTCGTAATGCTGTTTCTATTAGGAACTCCTCTTACCAGAAATCGGTTGCCTCGCACCAGCCCATAGAGAGTCAACATATCACTGTCATGCGCGAAATTACCGTCTCTCTTCGAGTGGACTTTCATTTTAATGTTGTGGAGGACCTAACTGTTACACCGGTGGTGAACAGCGAGCACCGCCGCCTGTACTCTCGCAGGACAATCAAGAAGCATGTACTTCACGGAATAGCAGACGAGCGGGTCCTCAGGATTCTGTGTGGCATTCCAACCGCTCAAACGACAACGAAATTGTGTATGTACTCGACATGACAGAGCTTGCGCTGTCCAATTAGATTTCTATTTCCATTAGTGTTGGCTTCTTTTTGAAATCCAGCCATCCTTAGACAAGCGTGTCCAAGTGGTTTCAGAATGGAACGTCCGTGATGCGCGACGAGGGCACCTCCTGCGCGCACGAGCCCTGTCTTTGAATGTTCAAACCAGCCAAACCTTGAGGAAAGGGGGCCCGGCTCGGGTTAGTTTCAAAAAGCCATAACCTCCTAGTGAAAACGATAATTTTACATCCACGATCGATGTATAAACATCCCTTTTTTGTATGAGCCTTCACGATTGCACGCCAGCTCTAAAATTAATGTTGACCATTCCTTCTTTTTTCTGGGTGTTCCTTAGTCGTTTGCCCTTTTGCAGGAAATTAGTTGACATTCACTATAGGCCTGAAACCCCATAACCTATTAAATTTTCAACGTTTTGCAATGATTCAGTGCTGCTTGCTTGAGCAGCGCTTACAAACTAAATGATTTTATGTGGGTGCGTGTTCAGCGTATGCATTACAGCGATCACCAATAGTAGATTCAGCACAGTATAGGATACCTTATTTTAAAGCTACTCCCACTAGAATGGTCGAACCCGTCTATAATAGCAGCACAGCAACTTTGATTACTTTGTAGTTGCGAAAGACATAGTAAGTCCGGGCAGACGAGAACAGTGTCTATGTCGGACAAGCGCATGCCAGCAACGGGGCTTCCATAGGCTAAAGCTGCAACTGTAGTTCCACCATCTAGCAAAGAATCTTAGTCTGATATCCGGCAGACGTCAATTGAAGTCCTAATTATAATGATGAGTTTACTTTGAGCGTTGGTCTCTCGTTCGCAGAAGAGACGCACCTTTTTAATAGTAATTACGACCGCTCAACTGAATTTGGCGTTTTACCCTCTACATAGAACCATGTGAATATTGGAGGCAACGGTTATAATTTTCAGTTATTTTTGTATAAACTAAATAACAGAAGAACGTAAGCACGTGAAATGAAAACTGGTCTAGTTTACCTAGTGTGGTTTCATCATCACGCCAATCGCAGGGATAGGTAGCCAGCAGGCAAACGAGCTGAAATAATGCCTGTGTCACTTGTATATATTTAACGGCTAAAATAAGGTCTTTTCTGACTATGGTCCTGATTCCCTTCTAATCCTTAGGAGCACAAATACCAATTTGCTCGAGATTCGATGAGGCTAAAATGAAGGGATGCAGATTAACTTTTATAATAATTCAACATTAGACAGCTTTGAAATTCCTCTAGTATGGAGTAAGTAACAAAAAGCGT
The DNA here is from genome assembly GCA_002081605.1 of Tropilaelaps mercedesae. NCBI lineage: Eukaryota > Metazoa > Arthropoda > Arachnida > Mesostigmata > Laelapidae > Tropilaelaps > Tropilaelaps mercedesae. Next base: position 43,686 of record MNPL01006329.1, on the reverse strand, counting down.
TTCCAAATAAATAGTTACAACCCTGTTATTATTACTAATAACGAATATTATTATTAAAAAGTAACTACACGATCTCACATTTCTATGATATGGTCAATGTACGTAATTCTTACCTTGTCCAGGCTTGCCGAGCGTCGCCAGTGTCAGCAGAAGCATCAGGAGCATCTCCCACCAACTGGTTCGTTCCTTCCGACAACTACATAGGAGCAACGTTGTTTGCAGTTCTTTCGTGCTGTAGAAACGACACAAGCGACGTACTTACATCACATTACATGGCCGCACCGTTCACTCCACGCTTCCATCTACTCTGCTCCAGTTTTCCTTTCGTCCTCGCTCTTCCTCTGGCTTTGTCTCTTCTCTCACACACACTTTCTCTCTCTCTCAACTTTTTCTCTCGATCTCCCTATTGTTGATATTAGTTCAGCCGTGACTATTATCCCAAGAGCACAACAAATAACGAGTCCAATCCTTTGATATCACTTCGTTTCGCTGTTTTCACTGTTGGCGTCGCCGTCGTCATTGTGCACATGCCACATTGTCTGAATCCCGACAGCCGGCATCCTGCTACCTGGCGGTTACACCACCCATGGCTGCTGCGCTGTATGGCCTTCTACCTCTCCCCCTATTACGCTCTCTGTCTCCCTATTTCCCTTTGTCACCGTACTTCGTTTATACGTTAGGACTCGGTTTTTAGGCGTGTGTTTCCGGCTACATAAATCAATTCTACGATGTCAGCGTCACCACTTCCGTCAGCGTCACAGTACAGCTTGCCGAATCGCCTCAGGGACAATAATCACGATGGCCATGCCAGAAGCAATCCACCTTCTTCCGTTGATCACAGATTCGTCAAGTGCTGGCATGTTTCGTTATCGCCGTTCGCACAAAAAGGTGCCAACCTACGCTGTGCGACGTGGGAGCCCGAACTGTACAGCTTTTCCACGCGATCCGCTCTCCCGACCGGTTTCTGCTCGTGTTCTGAACGAACCGTGCGTGTCGTCCTCAACGACCACCGAGCGACGACGGGCCACCTCTCTCCCAACAGCCAACGAGCTGCCCTCTCCGGCAGTCAACCTCGCCCCCTGGACTCCTCTTCCCCGGAGGAAACAGGTCCCCGTCGTGCAAACCAACGTACCAAACAAGAGCCGACCTAAACCGACATGCCAGCAGGACCAGCTCTAACTCAAGACCAGCTCGCGTCACTTAGGTAGGGCGTAATTTGCGCATACGGCCGTATAGATTCTCATTGAACCCCAACGTACCCCAAATGCACTTAGCCGGCGACAGGAGGAAGCATACGCAGGCTGCACGGCGATCTAATCATGGCGATTCAATGACCGTTTATGTTGATAAAAAGTGAATGAGTGGACCTCCATACGAAAAGATGGGTATGATTGGAGCGACGGAAGTTGAACTGCTTACGAAGCCTCGAACAACGAAGCCTCATTCTTGGTTACTTAGAAACTGGTTATGTTTCCATGAAAGACGAACAATTGAACGTTCATTAAATAGCAGAAAGTACAGACAGCAACGTACTGTCGAATATACGACTCGTAATCATTTATTACTCGTAATCAATCATATCATTATTTGGTACAACTTTTTTTAAACATTTTAGGTACAGTAGCGTTGGTTCTTCTCTAATAAGAACATTGACGCCGGCAACAACGTAGCCTCGAAGCTGGCGTCAACGACATGCCATCTAATTTCTGCTTCTGACCGATTACAATGCTAAGTGAATCCACCGAAAATCGGTGAAAATACTGGGTACTCTGATCCCTTCTCGAACAACTCAAAAAGCCGTAGGTCATTCCTAGCGTTTTTTAACGGAAATAAATACCTTAAAGGGCTCCGAGTAGAGGATCATAATTCGAGACACTGAGCTACTAAACTCCTAAATGATTTGGTCTAATTGGGACAGCTTACAAACAGTTTAGAGGTTGGAGTCTACGGGGTCAATCATGTCAATCTAGTGTCCCTTCAGCACTTTCCTCAGGATAGTGAGCAAAAAATCAAAACAAGGCAAAATCACTTCTCATGACATCACCTCAGGTGAGATGAAGACTCGTGTAAATGCAGTCTGTGTGAATATAATCAACACACAATCAAGCTATAACATACCGTCGTGACATATACGAGCCAAGTCCAGGTCCCTCTCGTCGATCTGAAAGAAACCAAGCGACCAATTCGCCTAAGAGACACCAGTGAATCGATTTCCAGAAGACATGATAGAACTTTTAGCGGACAGCCATAGAAATTTTAGGTTCTCGAAACTTCATATCTCTCTGATATATCGGCTCGTTAAGAAGATCCGAGTTTATATTGACAAAGGTGCTGAGAAAATCGAAGCCATCGCTTAGACGGCATCGGCCCAATTCTACCTCTCAGGGTTCAGCGCGTGTGCTTTTGGTTGTTCTCAGACGGGAAAGAAGCTAAATAAAGATGTTCGTTATGCAAACCTTAAAGATGCTCTCGTTAACAAAGGTGTAGTGGGCGGGTCGCACATATATCATCCTGTCATCCAAAGCGTACCTTTTCTTCAACCCGTTCAAAGGTTTTTCAAAATTCAAAAACGACCATTTCTGTTCGATCAATCTAATAAATATCGGGATAACTGTTTCGTTGTATGGTCGCTATCAATTAGAAAGTGCTTGCAATGGGTTGTCGTTATTTAGATATGGTGCGCCGTAAATCCAAAGCGCCTTACGAAAGGCTCTCTAATCAATGCCTTGCCAATGCTTGGTTGTGACTATCATCGATCAAGTAACATGTCCCTCAAATCGATATGGACTACTCGGATGGCGTACCTGAAACAACATCTGAGTGTTGTCCCCAATGATAAAACAACAATCGCGCCTCCGGCAGTCGTACCAACGTCTAGAACACGATATTCAGACGTATGTACACACATCATGGCACCTTTTTCCAAGCGAAATAAAGCTATTCTTCAGTCTGAGTCCCTGCCGGTCGACAGTCCAATGCACTACCCCTACAAGACCACATGGATCGAGTACTGTTCCGCGTTTAAGCAACTTGTGTACATCGCCCCGTGCGCCTTTCGCTCCATATCCGTCTTTTCTTTGCTGACAGCAGCTGTTTTGCCCTTCGGTAGAGAAATGCGGCGTTCGGATATCGGCAAACACCGGCCCAAGGAACCTACAGAATCGTGGCGCGAAAAGCACGATACGATGACTTCTCACACCGACCGCAACACCTGCCAACAAGGAGGACACTGTGAGATATACATACGAAGAAGGACCCCAATTCGCGACATCTCGCATAGTAGATCAACGGTCCGTTGGCAACATATTGTGCGTCAACGATCGGACAAGTTGACGAGAGTTGCTGGCGTTTACTTGCTTGGCTTATTGCTGCCTGTTGGCAGGCCAGGCCATGCAAGAAGGGGCCCATTGACAGGGAGTCAGTCTGCTCGCGTTGATGGACGCCTCGATAGCGACGCGCAGTGGGACCCCTTGCATGGTCACAGCCGCTGCTGCGCAAAATCCATTATCTGAAATGGCCTAACTAACCAAATGTCTTTTCATGGCGATAGGGATAAGAGAAGTGAAGCGAGCCTGAAGACCGGTCGAAGATGTTCGGACAGCGTTGGGCAATTTGAACGGGACGAAGGCTATGGAACAGGGATAATAATGATAGCCAGCGAATTGCCCAGATGCCCTCAGTTCGTTGGCCTTAGCGACGATATCTAAGGCAACAGGAACAGACACCCGTCTTGTCACCTAACATCCAGATTACAACAACTGACATCTCAACAAAGCCAATGTTCAATATGTGGTTGGGCGTACATCTCTATATCACGGTCCTACGCGGTGTGAACGAATGGTTGGTACAGCTTCCCCGCCTCCCGAATACAAAAGAGTACAGCATTGTCAATATAAATAGGTTGGTAATGCGACAACGTGTGGGGAAAATGCTTATTAAGTGTAGGGTTGGGAGGTCTTAAACTATTCAATCAACGTACTTCTTGAGTGTTGGATTGACTGCTCATTTGTTCAATGAGAGTACATACACTTAGTATTACTTCATTTGTAATAAGATGTGGCCGATAGTTTTGCATCCGGTTTGACAGTAGCCATTTTTGCCGTTTTTGTTACTAATGCATTAAAACCCGTAGAACTAATTACTAATGGATCTAAAGTTAAGACAATAATAAAGGATGAATCGTTTTCGTTTGAGAATAAACGGCTCGAGACCGAATAAGTGCTATAATATATATTGTCAATACAATACAGTACAATATATATATATATATATAGCCAAGCACGGCGAACAATATAAGAGCTGGGATTGTGCTGCCTTGCTTTGACTGCGAGCATGCGGAAACGGTACTAAGAATGGATTTGCGACGTGCTGTGACGGATTACGTTCGAGCTTGGTATTATCATATCTCCGGCATTAACATACCCACGGAAATGCCTTGCATACCGGAATATGTTGTATTTATACAAAATGGTACTCTAGAGTTTGTAGTGTCCATGCGATGAAACTTGTTGGGCC
>MNPL01006329.1:0-38562 GCA_002081605.1 Tropilaelaps mercedesae | reverse complement strand
AAGGACATGCCTCTCTCTCTCTCTCTCTCTCTCTCTATATATATATATATATATATATATATATATCATTTACCATACATTGCTTGTCCGTTCTTCTCTTCCATAAGCTGATACCATGAGAGGGAACAAGCCGTTCACAAACAATTTTCACGTGGTCTAGGCTTAAGACTAATTCGTCTGCATGATAGCGTCCAGTTGTAAACACACAAGCCTTCCTGGTCAACAACCAACCATCAATGAATATCAGTGTCACTTTGGGTCATTTGTGCATTCTACTGCACTCACAAGCTACCTACTTTACCAAAATATTTTCACTCGCATATGCTGGAAAATTTCCTGACCTGTACCCCGTCTCACTGAACCCTTATTTACAGCTTATCGTGGCCGACCCTGCAGTCGGAATCGCATGCCTGCGGTCATATGATTTGACAGGGGGCCGGGTTCACCTTAACAACGTAATACACCCTCGTCGGAGTGGGAGTGGACGAATGGAGGAAGCTTAAGCGTTTAGTCTGGAAGTACAAATCGCACTGGTCAGCCAGTCTTTTGACTATCGGAAGAGGAACTGTTGTTCGATCAAGATAAGCCCAGACTCCCTAAACATCTGTCCGTAGTGAGGCGTGTCTGGGTGACACGAGAAGTGAACATCGCTGGGACAGAACCAGGAACAGCAACTGTGTGACGTCTATATAGGGAAATTCCGCGGTTCTGCTCTGTGACTAGCCTATCCGGAAGATGAGTATACAAAGTGTACTGCTGTCCACATTTCTAACAATAGTTTTTAGTAAATACACATATTGTGAAGTCGGATGCAGGCTGCGACGACTGTGGAATGGTGGTAAGGTCAATAATTAATGAGGGGATGATGTGTTAGAGCGAAGTTCAGTTGGACCTAAACTAAGTATTCCCTGTGTTACGTTTTGCAAAAATTATTCCTCCGTAAAGTAGCGAGATGGTCAACGGAACATTTTGTTGAAAATAATACCTTTAAAGGGTTATAAGATGAGTGTTATCTTAAGCACATCGCTGTATACGTTATCGCTGTATACGTATCAATATGCTACGAGCATATTCATAAAAGTAGCTCATAGTACTTGTGGGAGAACGAGATGATGTTACAGACTATTCATTCACTATCTCATCATAAAGAAACAGTCTTAAAAATATATTTAAATTTTTACTCGGTGTCGAATGCGCAAATACATTTGGGGTTGTATGTATGTATGTATGTATATCTAAAAAATATGTAAAGATCATTTTATTGTAACTAGATCTTTTATCTAGTTATGCGTGTGAACAGAAAAGTCGCATCGAGATTTTCTTCTTGTACGCATTTTTACATATCTTGCCTATTCACCCTTTCTAATGTTGCAAGGCCACTGGCGGAGAGCTGCATACGGGGACCGTAGTGGTATTGCCTGTTTGGGGTAAAAATGCTTGCATTGTCGTCGAAAGAAGCTTTACTAAGCATACATCCTTCGCTAAAAAATGACTTGAGGCGATTGGGGTGTGACTGAACGCACGCTTTGTCGTCATACGCTCTTGTTAGCCGAACAATGTCTGCCAGCCTTTGCTCTCTCTGTTTATTTTGTGTTTGCTACTGAAAAAGGCTTCCGCAAGTCCCGTCAGAAGGCCGCTGGCAAGAGCAGAAGAAGATAGGAAAATGTCGAGAAAGAAAACTTCGAACGAATGTTCCCCGAACAGAACAAGTGCAACGGACAGCTCAGTTGAAGAATCTCTTACGGGAAACCTCTACGAGAAGCTTTAAGTGAACGCATACTCGTAGTAGATCGGAGTGTTTTGCTCACATCGGGCCGGAAAGTTGAAGAGTGAGCGAGCATGCCATAGAGAACTAGTCGTAGTTGGACGCACAGTGAAAGAGCAAAAAGCGATGTCGATAGACAAGCGGTTGCAAAGAATGATTTGGGAGTTTCGTTTGGAAAAAAGTCCAACTACGAGCTCGCCGTATGTTGGTCATGCGCTTATCGAAAGGAGCTAAAGACACGCAGGCTTAAGAGGTATGATCTTTTGGCTACCTTTTTCAAGGAATCATAAGACCTTTGTTCCGTAATTGAGTCGTACGACCGAAAAGACCTGGCTAAGACATAGTGTGTCTATTGGACAGACGTAATGGGGATGTTTATATGTTTGTGTATGTGTGCCTGTGCGTATTCAAGCGTAACCGAATGTATACGGGTACGGAAAGTAGAATGCCTGCGTATATGTTTCAAATGCGAGGACAGTGTTAAAATCCGTGAAATCACTGGAAGCGCTTTGCGGACAATCTTGGCAAATGTTCGAAGGTGGATGACGCATCTATATTAGATAGAGTAAGTTGAACATGCTTTCGTTCATCGTAAGGTTCGTGAGTGCACCTCTTGGGAAATGAAGATAGATCGACTTATGAAAGCTGTCCGTGGACCTTCGGAGGCGAAGGTCTTTGTACGATTGTACCGGCGTTTAGCATAGATGACCAATTAAAGGGCACACAATGATAGAGAAATCTCTACAATACTGCAATTAATTATACTAACCGGGAAATTTTCAGTCGTCGACAGAGTGCGCTTTGTATCGACAATTCGAAATGTGCATAGCTCTAAGCTTATAAATCAGGATACAGATTTAGGTCCACAGTTTCATATAAAAGACCTAAGCCAAAAGGAAATATTCTGTCGACGATAGCGCCGAATTCAAGTGCTTCGCGCGCAAAGTTATCCTTCATTAAAAACTCGTGGCTTTCGGACTTACGAAAGTTATCCAAACAGAACTTTTCTAATTTACAATTTTTTACAAATTTACAAATTTTATCCCATATGTTATACGTAGTGCAAAATAGGTCGCTGAGTGTCTGAAGATCCAACTTTGCCACATACATGTATCCTAACTAGCGTTCAGCAATAAAGTGCTGCTAGTCTTCTGAGCCAGAACAATGATTTTCTAGTCAATAAAGTCTCTAGCACATCTGAACTGGATCTCGTACCGTGTAACAAGTTGATTCGCGATTTACTCAACTGAATACGTGCATACGTGGACATTCTGTTTTTAAATCTATCCTAGATTCAACGGAGGTCGGTATGGTATCCTCCTGGTTTATCGCTATCGGGGAATGCGATGAACTAGAAATTATTTCTCTACTATATTAGTTATTTAGGGGGTTTTGTCGCGCCCATACTTGAATTACGGGTTAATTATAAGGACAAGTTAATAGAAAGTTATCATGGCTGGACAGCCACTACAGAGGACATATTTTCACACTATATAAAGTGAAGGAACCGCATGATTCATATGTTCAGGTAGTGTTCAAGGTCATGCTGATGATCCTTTACTGTCCTGATCAGGGATACACCGAATGATACAGCATATTGGCTTGCTGCCGAATGGAGTCGGAGAGAAGTAGATAATCACGCACTATCCATGCACAAGGAAATATTTCATGAAAATTTATGAATACCCAAAACTCCCCCCAACCTCTATAATTATACGATGTTAAATATCTTAAATATAAGTTGGTAAACAGACTCCGTCTAAATAGCCTAACACCTGGGGTGAAGTACGCTTACACCTATGCGAGGTTCTACGCTGAGAACGGTCGTAAACTTTTGACCGCTGGCCTTTGACCACTGTTCTTTCAAAAGATCGGCTGCAGATCGAACTAAACGTGAGTGAACAAAATGATAGGTTTCTACTGTAGTGGGTTTGCGCAAATTACGAAATAAGATCCTTTATTTTCCATTGAGAAAAACCATTAGTCAAGCGAACTTGCACTTGTTGAAATGAACGTTACTTTTTCGGAGATCCGAAACAGGCCATTTCGGCCATTCAGGCCATTAATATAAACTTACCCATACACTTGAATAGCTCCGTCCAACGTAAAGATAACCACGCATCTTATCTAAAAGGGCCAGGAATAAAAACGCATGCTGTGAACAAGTCTCGCTTTGTGGTCGCACTAGAACAGGAGCTGCAAACGAGTTCCAATTACGAATCTGGTGGCTGACTAAAATTTCACATTCAAACGAGAGTTTGTGCACCTACAAAGAATATAAGTTGAAGCCAACGAATGACTACGGGTCCCACTGTGAAACGTTGCTTACAAGAACGCAGGTAATTTTTTTGGAACGTTGGTTAGCTTCAGGCCTGCAAATTTGTACATTCCACGAATCTTCTCTCGAATACAGCTATTTTCCGCGTGCAATGAACTTACTATTCTGATTATAAATTTGCTCATATAATTCCAGATGAGAGTTAACTTTTTTGAGGCTTCGCTATATTCAAGAAAACATTTGCCATACTAACCATTTTTTCGTATAACTAGAACAAATGTTGGGAGAATTCTCAGTATATCACCTCTGTCTATTGGCAGACAAACACCTAATATTTTGCTCCCAACTTCATATGCCCTAGTTTCAGTCTAAGTAATCCGTATTCGAATGCAAATAGTGGCACGTGTATATTCCAAAAACTAAATCGCTTTGATTAAAGTGAATCAGTAGGTAACAATAATTAAGATGATACACACAAAACGTGAGATGATTTGCTGTTGCTGAATCGCATACCTTTACACGTTGTTATCCATGTTATCGCCATCTAATAACAAACCACTATTCCAATGTTACAATAGATAATAGTAATATAATAATAATAATAATAATTAAAAATGATAATATTATTATTATACACCGATTGAGTTGGTTAGCCCGTTCGTCAACTCTGAGTTGAGCTTCAGTCAGACATTCAAGAACTTTAAAAGTAATGTTGAGGACAAATGTTAGATGTAATGACCCATTCGCTCTGTTGTTCTATAGAGTGTAAGGTTTATGACCTAGTGGGGCAGGCCGAGAGGCTTCACATTCGTTGAATACCGCTCCACTCGCCACGCAAATATGCTTTGAAACCCCACCAACGACTCTCGCGTCTACGTGATTTCTATCATAGTTGACAGTTTCAATTTAAGCCACAATGCAGTACGATTTAGTGGGCAACACCGCAGAACACTTCGGCATAGCTATTCTTCACTCGCATGGTTCATTCGGCCCTCGTTATAGATTCCGTCAAACTTGGGCCGTACGATCATCTGGCAGAGAGGAAGCTACGCACTCTGACAACGTTGGTAATTATCTTAGTTAGTTTGATCTTGGACCACAAAAAGATTGCAACCAACCTCCAAACATATATCAAAGGTAAATATTGTTCTTTTGTTAATCTAAAAATATACTTGTTCCATAGTACAAAATAAATATCGCAACTAGATGTAGAGTAGTATCAATAGTAGTATCAATATCGAACATTTTATTTGGCGTTTTTATCATTTCAATTAAATATGTGATCCGTAGTCTGGCTGGGCTATCCCTTTAAAGAGCGTGTGAGGTCTTAGTTTTACACTAGCTTAAGTTAACAATGAACAATGAGCAGCTAAAACTTTCAACTTTCAAAAATTTACTAATTGCCCTAGTATAGCTTTTAGACGATTTGCCATAAACGTGGAAAATTAGGCAGTACTTATTCAGTTAGCAAAGCAGTATACACGCAATACTGTTTGTTTTCGTCATCCAGCCGACTCAGCACGGTCAACATGCGTTGACGATAGGACGTACGGAATAAAGAGGTGATCTACGGGTATACAGGGTGTGTGGCAATCAATGATGCCATAAATTTAGGTAAGTGCGAGCTGCTTAATGCTCATTCACCATATCCTAAAGAAAAAATACAGACATTTTTATGGCAATAGGAAATATAAATCAAACTATACTCGAGCAAAATTGTTAAAACGTCTAGAAAATATTTTAATCTCAGTGTTCCTTCTCAGTACAACCTAATCGGAGGCCTGCCGTCTTTGTCATAATTGTGATAAAGAGTGAATTTACATTGCCAGCCTGTTTTCTTGCCATATTTCATTAGGTTCCCCACTGGAGGGTTCAAAAAGGATTCAGGTTTTGAACTTGCGTTAAATGATTGTGGGGTCAAGCTGTACTACCCTAATCAATCTTGGTATGGCACTCAGCCTTACAGGACTGTATCTAAGTTTGAGTAGGCTCGCCCAAGACATAGTTGGTGCGGATATTTTTATCGTCCAGTGAACATCTGTTGAGGTGTCATGAATGTTAGCTGACCCAGTAGCTAAATACACCGAGTAAATTTCCTGTATTCATAAAGTTCTCTTATAAAGGCAAAGCATTGCCCTAGCCTCTTGGTAATGATAGTAATATTCTGTGATGCTCAAGCACAGGGCCGTTCATCAGACAGCAATGCGCGTGCGGCACGCGTGTAGGGCGAGGTCAACACGTGGATGCACATGAACCATGATTGAAGGCGTTCGAGCGTGGAAAGAGTTACCAGGTGGTGTTAGTAATCCTCTACTATTATATGAATTACAAATCTATTGCCACCTTTGAAAGACAAAGTACACTGCACGACCATTATATGGTGGACTACAGCTCGTTAGCAACAAGTTCCATGTATACAAATACAACGTTTTCACTAAAAAGTGCGTAGCAACACAGCTTAGAAAGAAACAGTGGCTATTTACCCCAATATCGTTGTCGCCCTCATCATGTGGCTAAGACCATCTAACCTCAAGACCAATATTTCGGGAGGAATTGATTCCTATTCGCGAATCCTAGCTGGGTAGAGGCTATTATTGTGCAATATGTTGCTTGCAAAATCAGATTATAACCACTAAAGCCTTTGGAGTCATTGCTTTCGACTTCGTTTTGAATGCTCCATAGAAATGCCTGGACTCACAAGGCGTAAAATACTAACCGTTTATGGGTGTACTCCTATCAGGTTTAGATGATAGTCTTCATCTGCGCTCACACTAGTGCTTCATATAAAAAGCAAACGCCTCACTTGTTTACCAAATTGTAAGTTTAATATAGCAAGTCATTAGTGCACCAGCAATGAAAATCCGTCTACCTAGCACGATCTGTAGTCATTCGGATGGTTACTGAAGTAGAAGCTTCATTTTGAAGTGTAGTGAAGCTTCACTGGCCGACCGGCTCATACCCTAAAATAATGAGAAAATACAGTAGTATCAGTGGTAAAAAAAGTTATCACCGAATCGCTATTTTTCGTTTTCCACTGAAGGTTCTAAACTTGTGTAAACAAACAATTGGATTTTTCTCCTTCAAATGATGTGGGGTCGTCCCATGTTAACCTGCTGGCCTAATGCATTATGGCGATTTCGATATAGGAGGTAGTGTTTGCAATAGAGTAAAACTTGCAGCGAAGTACTTCTCAGTATCAGCAAAATGTTAATTAGAATTGTGGATACCCTTTATGATACACTAGTAGACGGAAGAAGACGCTTCGTGATTTCAGACTCTAAGCTGAAAAAAGAGATTTCCCATGCTGTTCTTTGAGTATAATGCCTTATTGCTTTGTTTTTAGACAAGGATATCTTTAATGCTCATATTTTACTCAACTTTTTTTTATAAGTACATTGGCTAGTTTTGCTTTCTTGCTTTTTACCTATTAATGGAGATTGTTGTAGCAGAATTTAATATTTTTAAGATGATCCGACAACGTTAGGAGTCTGAACGAGAAAAACATTTGAAAACAGTTCCTTTGAACATAAAATGTTGGCTGACGGTAAGGCCTGAAAATAGAAATATAAAAACTCAGATTTCCTTCACTTTCATCATCGGTGGGGGGTCCTGATTTCCTAAAATCAAATTTAACCAGGTCCTGAGTACACGCTTGCATAAAATATAAATTAAAAACACAATATGGAACTTTCTGCGGCCAAAGGTTGATGAAAAGACGATAATGACGCTTTGTTAGGTTACACCTTGGTTACATATCGTCTTGTAGCATACATATTCCACCCACCATTTAGCGTATGTGTTTTATCACCATTTACACGGTTTTTGACGAATTCAACACCCATTGTCACAACTTTTAATTGTCTTGATCCATGTATGGGGAAACGCTACCGGTTCATTAAGTAAATGCCCGCCCTAAAGGAACACCTTCTATGAGCCATGACATCCATTTATAATTAACACCATTGAGCGTATTTCATACGACGCCAGTCTGTCGTGTGTACTGCGGCCTTTTCAGCGCAACAACCAGCGCAAAACTCCATTGCGGGTTAGGAGACAGATAGGCCTTAAGCTGGAGTGCAGCCCTACAGACTTCAGCGGTGACTATGATGATTAAGACTAGCGAAAACGATTATTCGAGTAATGCAAGTAATTCTCATTATTTCATGCCACTTCAATGGCAAATGGTAATGATCATAATAATGGATAGATATTTACGAACAGTATTAGAGGACGTAGATGGATTTGATCGCGGCGGAAAAATGTGAGGAAAGGTAATTGACACAGTTTGAAGTATTGCATCTATTTTATCTACGTAATTATGTTTTACGTACAATAACGAAAAAATGCATTGTAATAACTGTTATCACGTGCATCTAAAATATTTTTAAGGCTGACCATCAGCCAACATTTAACGTCCACGGTAGCAGTTTCGCATTACTTCGTAAGACGGACCCCATATAAATGTAAATGTGCACCGGCGGGGATCGAACCCGTGCATCTACGTGTCTCCTCCAGTCTATTTTATCTTTTTAAGAGCTGACCATCAGCCAACATTTAACGTCCACGGTAGCAGTTTTTGCATAAAGCTGACCATCAGCCAACATTTAACGTCCACGGTAGCAGTTTTTGCATTACTTCGTAAGACGGATCTGATTTAAATGTAAATGTGCACCGGCGGGGATCGAACCCGTGCACCTACGTGTCTCCTCCAGTCGCAAAGCGAATGCACCAAGCCACCGAGCTCGACGTCCATCTACCGTTTTGTTTCTTTGTTGTGTGTCCTTCTTTGCAGTATAAAATAAGGTGGCAACACAGGACACCGTACCGTACGATTTTTGTCCATCATGTATAACAGCTCTTACCGTTTTTCGGGGTATTATCGTTAACTTTAATTACAAATAGTGGGCCCGGAGACTTTGATTAATATATGACTTGATTTTAGACAAACGCTGTTCTCACATAGTTTTCGAATAACTTTATGTTCTTTTAGGTCGTTATTTTCAACTTTGAACATCCTAACGACAGCCGCTATCATCCACTTTGCTAGCCTTTTGTGTATGCTTACTAAGACCTGTATGCCTACCATGTAAATCTACGTCTAATGAAATAGTGACGCTTTTTTTAAGTAAATTCGCGTCCTGCACTTGTCGTAATTAGGGGAAAAACAATTATAGGAAGTAAAATTAATTTAGATTTACCTATCTTATGATCTTTAGGATTTACTTTTCTCTTTTCTTTAGAAGGAGTTACAGGAGTAATTTTAGCTAATTCTTCCATCAACATTATTCTCCATGATACTCAGTCAATGAACACTGAATTTTTAAGCCTTTTTGGCAAGAAAACAATATATATACCTTCATTTGCAATCACCGGCGATCGTCGAAAACGTTCAAGCGATACACCATTGGTGTGTTATTGAACATTATTATTAATGCAACAGGTGTTCCTGCCAACTACGTGTGCCTCCTTTCCTTATCTCTTTCTTTTGCAAACTGTTTTCCTAAAGAGCAAGTAACGCGCCTCTTAGCATAATTAAATTCTCTAATTTTCCTTCCACAAGCCACGAGCTCGTACATAGAAGTGACTACCATTAACAGTTACGACAAAATCATTAGCGGCAAAAGCGATAATTGAGTTGATACGTTTTATCCCATTGGAAAGGAGTAATAGTAGACTTCAGTTCTATTTTCCAATCAAAGCCCACAATATGTTTTCCTGTTCTATAGGGCTGGATTGTTTTTATTATGAAATATTAGCGGTAATGGGAAACGTCAACTTTATATCATTTATGGTGTATTTTCACTCACGGGCAGGATCTATTTATATGAGGGGTTCTGGCTGTGCTTACTTCTCTTTTTTTAATTTAAGGCGACCTTATGATGTCTAGAAAGTTCATCTTATGATCAAACATTCTCAAAAGAAACTCTAGCGGAGAGGACTGCAAGTCGATAAAGCAGACTAAATGTCTTATGGCAAGCATGTTTCTGCATATAGTTATTCCATCCATATATACTCACAGTACATTGGTCTCGCCCAGTAAAGATAATTATTTTATCAGCATCGTTTGCTCTGTAGACGGCGGTGGTCTCGTCGTAGTAAGCTGTAATTTACTCAGACAGTTGGTGTCTCATTCTTCTTGTTTCAGTTAACTACAAGCGAATATCTGGTCTCCCAGATTAGAGACGTCACTTCAGCCGGCCGCCGTCAGAACCCTAAACGTATCACATTCGGCGGATAGCATCCGTGGCGAACCGAATTAGTCCATTGAATTTTTAAATGGATTTCTATAGGCAAACAACCAGATGGAACACCACAAACAGTAAATTTTTATTGACCGTCTCGCAATTAATTCCACAATTATTCTTGAAAAGAAATATGAATACCATCTTTGCGTTACCGTTTCTCGCCTCTTTTTGGAAACAGAGGCCGCCGTACAAAAGATAGAAGATTTGAAGCTAGAGATGCGGTCATATGAAAGATGGGTTTTATACTTTTCGTTATCAAACTCATTGTAAATGCCATTTGTGAACAAATTTCGACAACTAGCCAAAGTAGAACTAGCTGCCTACGACTGCAAACAACTCTAACGAATATAGTCTAACACTGCTTGGCTAATTGGCCTTGGAATCGTGTGTTCACACACTTTAGGGGGCATGTAAAACGAGTTTTCCACCGCAAATGCCTCTTGAACCGGTTTTGTAGAAGGACGTTCTGCAAGGCGACGGTTCACAGTACAACTTACGAAGATGAATCGTCATTTTGCGGTACAAAAGAATTTGTTCTTTCTTAATGAAATTTCCTTCATGTACCTTTAAAATTTAACATTAAGAATGTTCTACCTTTGAGTATATAAAGGGTAACCTGATATCGCGATCAGTACGGTTAGTCTGTTTTCACGCGTAGTACTTTTTTATGCCAACATATTGAAATTGCCACAATGCGCTTAAAAGAGTGTGATGTTTTCCGTACAAACAACGGTGGCAGCAAGCGGGTCGACTAGCTTTTCTGTAAGAATCGTATTAAGTAAACTACCTTGCTTGTTACAAGTGGCAATGTACAACGACGAGAGAGTATGTGTAGCAAGCGATAATATATAACGTCTTTTTATAACCATCTCAACAAAAACTTTCAAATTCAGTGTATCGCTATTCGGGAGAAATCTATTGACAAGGGTCTACTTTCTGTTGTAAAGCCATTCAACATATGTCGGACGAATTTAGTGTTCAGCGAACATCAGAACAACATACCAAAACCAAGGCAAACAAATTGGGTAAGACAGACTCAACATGAGAAAATTGATCTTAATTTGTCGGAGCCGACCCAATGACCCGTGAAGGTCTGCTGACTAATCACAACCAATCTAAAATGCTGCGCTGATGTCTGTTCGCGACTTTCCGGAAAAAAAAATGACGCTAGGCAATCCAAAACATCAGAACACTGTTAGAAGGCTCAATTTGCTTGGATTATATTTTTTGCACAAGTCCTATTCCTGCGCACATCTAACGTCGGCGATCGGTGAAAAAGAGCAAGAACGGTGTATCAAATGCGGCTTTGCAAGGGGAACCTGGGAATAGGTTTTTTCAACTTGAACTTGTCGTACCGACGTTCATGCTGAAAAAGTGTCCACCACTTGTTCAAATTTCCTAGGTTTTTTCCAGGTCAATGTGACGTTGCATCTGTTAATAACTTTTACCAAGTATTGCAGAAATCAATATTGATTTTGACTTTTGCCGATCCAATTTAGTTGAATAGGATAGCAGCAAACGACATTTGTAGTAAAATTAATACCATACTAATAATCAGGATATGTTTAAAAGACAGCTACGCGATGAATACGAGCTAGCAAATGGTAAAAAATCGACAGGATATATACACGTACGGAAATAAAGATAGAATACAAGAAGGAAGTAATGATAAAAATACGCTTTTTTAATAACACTCATTTGCTATAACAGCCAAGTTTCAAGCAATAACGAAACAGACAACCTCTCATACACCCATCGTGTACTTTACTGCGCAGTTGAGAAACCGGAAAATGAATTATTATGTCTTATCGGAAAGACGGAAAGATATAGCGAGCCATCATGTCTCTGTGACGGATCGTTGGGACCATTTAAATCTATTTGGGTTCGTATACAAACAATATCACACCCAATAATCAGATGAAACAAGCCGCATGATTAATAGCCGCCTGCTTATTGTGTATAGAGAAGTGGGCGTCATGTAAGGCACGATTTGAAGGGGCATCAATTGTGGCATCTCATCATCGTTGCCGCCTCAGTCGCATTAGTTTCCTTTTCCGCGAACTGCTGCGTAACACCAAGATTCAACTCAATTCCGCTTCCTCGGATGCTTCGCTATTCGGATGGACGAATATGGGTCCAGACGGGCGAGCTGTGGACAGCTGGCACTGACGTCGTGCAACACAAAAATGACCACAAAAACGTTGAACAGAAGCCCGTGAACCGAGACTCAGGGGCTCGGTGCAGCACGAAAACGGCGCTAGAATAGTGGGGGGAAGCAATTCGTATAATGGTTTCGCTCATTCGCTCACCACCCCCGTTCCCTTTAGAAGCACATGCGCGGAAGACTGATGAACACCACGGACTCCATCAAGAGCGGCTCTATCCGAAGCACTGGAAGGCGGAGTTCTACGTCATGGCCGAATGGAAAGCAGTTTGAACGGCTTCGTCGTCGTCGGTGGCTTTTCCTTCTTGACCGAAGCGGTCCCACTGTCGTCTCATTGCTGCGAGTAAAAGCGAGTACAGTGAAAGCGAGAGAGAGAGCATATACCTATGGCACTATCAGTGATTTTTACATGATACGGTAGAGAAGGTTTCACTCACCCGTTCAAACTTCTTAATGAAGTAAATCAAGGATGATGAGGAAAATGTAGACTGGATGGGGGATTAAAAGTTCAGACGGCAGATGCTAACTGAAGTGAATTCAGATGCCGACGAGCGCATACGGTGATGTATTTAACGGCAAGTCGTCATTTGGGACTCCGCTATCGAATCCAAGATTGCATTTGTTGCACAGACGATTCTCTAGAATGTGTCCTCGAAACAGTCGTAATATAAATTAGAGTAAAGCCAGCATGCTACGCAGTCGTCCTCTACCATTGATCTATAATGGATGCTGAATCTTATTCGAATAGATTGAACCTAGCGGGAACAAAAATTATATAAAAGGAAATCCGAGTGAAAAAAAACCGCAGATTGGTCAAATGGGACAAGAATAGGGCTGAGATAATCGTAAATCATCCATCTGTCATCCATCTGTCAATTAAAACATCTAGCTGTGTCAATGCACAGCCAATAACGATTTTCGCCGGTATCAGAACCAATAAGAAAATATTCTGGAAGCACGGACAAAGGGAAATCCATGCGATCATTTTTTATTTTTTCGATTCCAAAATGAATGAGTAACACAATATGAATTTTCCGGGACTAACAGACTTAGTTATCGTATGCTATTGCTTGCTCGTAAATATATTGCTTGTTATACTGAACGTTTGGCTCAATGATAGTAGGAAATACTGTGTCCCGATTGGGAATTTTATTCAGGTATATTGCCTATAAGCGATCATGCAACGAGGCATAAAACTATAGTCTGGATTTGTTTGTGGCCGTTTGTTGTTACTCTTTTTGACCTTGAGAGGTTTGTACTGAGGTTGTCCGAATTATGCGGTAGTCATTATTTTTCGAACGTCGTCAGGTTCTCTTTGTGCTTGTCACCGGGAATCAGCAAGGTTGCACTTCAGTGGGGTTGTTCGCTTCGCTGGAAAAAATAAACGGAAATAGTGTCAGATTTTGTTTTAGATTATACAATAACACGCAACAACGCTGTGCAGCGCAGTGGTAGAAATTGGATCGAAAGCCTTGATACTGCATACAAATGCACCGTAGAAAAGTCAATGGCGAAAATTGCGTTTTAATCCGAAGCCCGCCGATGGCGGGTCACTAATCTGATTGGGTGGTAAGGGAAAAGAGCACGGATAAGAAATCAATACGTCAATGTTGATTTTTAGGAAACGCGTTACATGAGCAGGAGACGAAAGACGATATCACCTAATTTTGCTAATGCATTATTTTACTCATAAATCATCCATACGGATACTGTCTGTGCTACGATCTCAATCTCATCACAAAAATGACCCGGGGTAGTCGGTTAATTTGCTTAAACGACTTGCGTGTGCAGCCAGTCCTAGGAGATCTAAGTTCAAATTAGACTGATTAAATTCATAGAGAGAACAATTGCATGGCACATTCGACTTGTTTTAGTTGTTCTTATTGTATCTCTAATCGGTCTGTAAATACACATGCCACCTTGGGAACGGTCAAGGTTGTTTTGGGTTATTGTAGTAGAGGTACAAACCTAAAGTGTTGAGGGGAAGTATTGCTAACATACACGTGGAACGGCCGAGTTCCGACTCTGCAAAACACGTATTTAACGAATTAAGGTCCGTTAATTATATATATATATATATATATATATAAAGTTATAATAAGGGGTTGAAGGAATACATAATCCAATTAGAAGATGGGTTGAGTTACATTAGGTCGGGTGACAAGAAAGGTGACTATCCCTCAAAAAATGCACTCATAAGTTAAATAACCTAGATGTGAGCATACCAAAATCTAAATATAATTAGTTTACAGTGCTTTTCAAATTTATCTCACGCTCATGTGGGTCCAACGATAACGAATGATTTTTTCAGAGAATGCTACCTCTATAATGGTTGCTGCAAAGTGTTAGCACAAGGCCAAATACAGTGTGAATACGGTAATATAGTTTCCAGTGGGCAAAAATGTAAATATTAAAGGAGATAGCAATCCCATACACGCTACAATGAAAAGAGTGCGGCCATCATTC
This sequence comes from Tropilaelaps mercedesae, assembly GCA_002081605.1. Classification (NCBI taxonomy): domain Eukaryota; kingdom Metazoa; phylum Arthropoda; class Arachnida; order Mesostigmata; family Laelapidae; genus Tropilaelaps; species Tropilaelaps mercedesae. The sequence continues at coordinate 23,644 of MNPL01006329.1, read as the reverse complement.
TCACAAAGCTTTGAGACATGAGCACAATTAAATCTTCGATGGTTGCACAGTCTGGGTCTTCCGTTGTGCCACAATTCATTCCGTGCTATCGCATACAGTGCGTTTCAGCACTGGCCGCGGCTTTCAGAGACCGCGGGTCTTCCCCTTTACAGTTCCCAACATCAAACGTAACGTTCTTACCTGGTCCGGTACGATTCTTCTTCCGATAATCGCACGATTATCGGCCGCCAAGGCAATACTTGTATGCTTGCTGGGACGTAGCCTCCATGCTTTTAAGATTTTCACCACCTGATTCAGCCTCTATGCTAGAACTGCATACTTCTAGCATTCTAAATCGGAATGGGTGGAGGATAAGTATAACGTAGGAAACGGCAAAAGAAAATAATAGCTTATCTGATGTTCCCTTGAAGAAATTTTCTGGACAATTTTCAAAGAACGTAACGAATGCGTAATCATATCTAGAAAGTAAAAGAGAGTAGAATGTTTCTAAACAAACCGCAAGATTTCTAGCGGTAAAATAATTTATACTTAAAGCATAGCGAATCCTGTTTTTATATGTGTGAAATATTGATGTAGTTGATACGGTACAGCACACTACTAAATTTTTATCTTCCGTATGTTGATGTAGAGCAATAATTACTTGAAGTTTCATCCGAACTTACGAAGCGCTTAGTCAACACGTATCTTGAATGTTCGATGCATAAATGAAATTTTTAATTTTATGTTACAAATTACACACTAGATATTCTAGTTGCTGCAACTTGTGAATACTTTATGGCATTTTTTAGGGTCCCTAGTTTTCTGAACGGCCCGAGCGTTATTCACTTGCCTAGATGCACCATTATTGGATTATCTGCGAGTTTTGTTGGTTAGAGTTAGATTCAACGCTTGCATACCCAAAAACTGAAGTTGTGCCGCGGAGTGTTGAATTCCTGATATTGTCTACCAGCTGCCTGTATCCGATACGAAGTATTGTACCACGATGTCACGTCATGCACATCTTTAGACAGCCTGGCTTCAATAAGCCGACGTCATAGCCATTGTATTGATCAAGATGTGACCGCTGTTTTCTCTGCTGTTTGTATTGCTTTTCACGTAACCGATTATTATTATTATCACTATTACATCTTTCCGTAATCGTTATCTTTTCAAATGTATAAAATCATGCTGAACCACATTTTAGTTCTTACCCGAAATAACAATCAGCAACAGTTATCTATATTCTTTACGAGATATATATACAGAAACTTCCCACACTGGCTTTACGGAAAGGATAATACGCTCTAACCACAAATGATACACCACACACTATAACGGCCAGTCGGAGGCTCAAATTTCGCTTTGTAGATATCGACTGCTCGTTTCTTCTCGATTCGTGTCGATGTGTTATACCAAGACTCTCTTTCTTCCTCTATAATATTTTATTTTGCGCACTTTCTTCAATGGGCGGTAGTCGTTTCTCCTACCAGCCGCTTGAATGTGCGCCGCATTTCTCCGTTCTCTATGACTCACAGCCTACCTGCACAAGCCGTTTAGTCAATATGCTCTTCCTGCCGGAAGAACCGTCACGTAGACAACAGAGCAACGCCAGCAGTCGGGTCACCGAGTTCCAGAATATGAGAGGTCACCGAGGTCACAGCGCCTTTTCGCTTCCCTCGGAGCTAGGAAGCATCTTGGTCGATCAATCGGGCGAAAGTGACAAAAGCCATTGCGCACTTTTATCGACTCCATGCCGCTACGAATTCACGTACCAGTAGTAGCGAAAATTGTAGGAAATTATGTGCACGGTCCGAAGTATGCTGTCATCCGGCGAGGCTTTGCTATGTTATAAGCAGGCAGATGTTCATCAATCAGTCTTAGTAGGACACTGGGGACGAGTGAAGTTTCCAGAACGTGAAAGAAGACGACCCAGGAAGCCATCTTCGTACGCACTTTGTTGCCCTGTAAATTATTATTTATCATGCATGAGCAAGTTAAGTAGTATTGCAACGTAGTGTTATAACTAATAATCACACGAGGAAATACACTGGTAAATGTAAAAAAAAATAAAGTTCTGAAATTGCACACATTTCGTAAGGTTATGTCCACTGCTCAAACAACACTTGCTAGCTTGCTGTCTGCTCTCTTTCTGCTTTGCTGGAAAGACATTACTAGTCGAACAATAGGTAGGTACACCAGCTCTTTAAGAAACAATTGGTCTGGTTTGAGCTACACATATGCAGCTACGCGCTAGAGCAATTTACTTATATTATTGTCACACGACCAGCACGCGTGCATTTACGTACATGTGTACAAGATACCTATTAATGAACAAATGGCATCGTATGTGCTGAAGCATGCGCCGCCTGTTGTGGAACATTGTTTCCTGTAGCGCTACCACAACGCTTTTGTTTTACGCGCAACTTCGTAAGGTTTTGACTGAACGTCGCATATCGCCAGTGGTCTATGAAAACCGACCCATGGCGACGGGCTCAGCTTCGGAAGGGGCTGACATCGACGTAACGCAACGCCAACGGCACTGTGCTGGGGACGGCTGTTAAGGGGGACGAGCGAGACTCGAAGAAGCGAACGAATAGGTAACAGAAAACAGACACGAAGGTAGAGGAAAACGGATTGGCGGACAGTCTATTTGAAAGTCAATGACGTGTGAAAGAAATAGATGATAGACAGGTGAGTGCGCAAAAGTCAGGTGCTGAAGATGGCGGGCAAACAGGAAGACCTTGCGAGAAAGCTGATCCCGGAAGGACGACATGAAAACGAGCGGTGGAAGCGTTCCTCCAAAGTTCCAGCCTCGGCTCGGGTCCGCTACTACTTCGCGCACTTATTTTACATCGGTTTTCTACTGACAGGGAAGACGACATTGACGTCTTTATCCATCTCGTTTCCATTCGGCATAAAACAAGAAAAACATGTTACACGGGCAAGGCGGCTCCATCAAGCGAGGGCTGTTTGAAGCAATGGCTACCTAGATAGCGAAATGCATTGTTTAGGACATTTTTGTTCGTGCACCATTCGAGATGGAGAATAATAAGTGAGTCCTCCGTGTAGATCAACAGATGTAAACGCTACAGTTGAATGCATTTTTCTTTGTGAAAACAAGTACATCACTGTAGTACCGGTGGTATTGTTAACAATACGATTTTTATGATAGTGCAATACGTCTCTACTCTGAGTGTTGCTTGCTACAGCCATGATTATTGGAAAGCTGATGCGCCAGAGTGCCAAATGCGTTGGGAGTTTATCGTCTAGTAATTATTAGAACAGGTTGAAATTCCTTTCTCACAACATTGTCGTTTACCACTGTTTACCGGTAATCTAGTTGTCTAACGAACTGCGATGTCTTCTCTACCCGTGAATCCAAACTTAACAAATGTAACCTTTTGCAAAGAATTTTGCTTCTGGCACTTGCATTTGTATTTGTTTTAGTGCTAACATGTTATTTTATTCGAAGCTCTTCAATTGTCATTTGCTCATTATCTTGCGCTCATGTGCTACCAACAAAATATGTTGCTCAAAAAGTATTCGTATCCTTTCTGAATATATCAAATAGCGTTGTTCTTATAAAGAAAGTACGAAGAAAATCGTACGCAGTTTATCAAGAAATAACAGTACGGTTGATTTGGTGACACGGTGAGTCCGTCAGGTTCTCATCTGATCAACAAGCAAGACTACAGCAGAGAATACGGATCTTGTTATTTCTGAACAATCAATTTCATGTCTGATCGGTTATTCCAGTTCAACGGCAAACGAACGCTTTTTCTGTGCATTGGTCTACCAATGTCTACGGGCTTGCTCATAGGCAACTGCGGTACGTGTTGACTTGTAGTTATGAGCGTCTGCGGAAAAATCACCGCGAATTACCACAATGCCCTTTACGAAGCATTTGAAGCTGTAAATTGCGTGTTGGGCCGGCAAACGTTCACAGCTGCTTAAAAACATCTGGTGGTACGTGAGCTGAAAATACGTGGGCTGCATTCTGACTTGATTTTTCAATGTGTGTATGGTAGTAAATGAATGTTGAGCTCGATGGATTGATATATTCGCGTGCGGCTTGGGACGACCGGAAGAGACAGGTACGCCCACGGCGACGATCGACGCCGTTGCACATTTACGTCTATGGGGTGGTCCGTCTTACGAAATTATGCGAAAAACAATACTAGAAACTGAATTCGTAAGGCGTGAAATGATCGTGTTACTTTGCCTATAGATAATGATTACATGTAGCCTTGACGTATGGAATCTTTGATATATCGTCATAGGCAAAGAGCTGCTCCTGCACGGCTTGCATACAATAGAGCGAACACAAGAGTAGTAGTCAATGTCCGCAAGAGACTACTGGTTGAAACTACAAATTGGCTTTCAATTTGGTGCCTGCAAACAAATCGTTTCGACAGACTCAGGGGATAGCCTAAGTACCTTCCAAACCAAAAGAAGTTGAAAGTCAATCGGAATATTTCGCCTGTCAATACGTACCCGTATTTATTTATGGGTAAATATGGATAAATTTAATGTTATCAACAAAGTGCAAAACGTTTGCTGAGTCAGATGATCGTGCCCAATCGTATGGCAATATGAGGTTTACAATACATTTACACTACATTTGGTTTTCTAAGGCCAAATGTCTATTACTTATTGCAGTTTCATTTCGTTTTTGATTAAATAACCAGCTATTTGTTTATGTTCTGAATTACCAAAACCTATGTATCAGATACACTCTATGTGATATAATATAATACACTTTCTATTTCTGAAGGTCTAGCCATATACGAACAATTTCGTCTGTTTGGTATTACTATACATTGAAATGCATAATCCCGAATGATTATATTTATGAAGATTAAGTTATTTAGTGTTATAAAAATGTGTACAAAATTCGTTTAGCACATATTAGAGAAACGCTTAACTTCCGTCTTTTTATGAGAAGAGGTTATGCGTCATCCTCTCATCTACTAAAAACTTTGTTTTGTTTTCACCTGCATTAATTGTTCGAAAAGTTCATTAGAGAAAAGTTAAAAAATTAATTAAAAAAAATAATTAAAGTTAATTAAAAAAAAGAAAAAACGAACATGTAAGTCATGTTCTTATCATTGTCATTATATTTCTACATATTTTTAGAATAGAACAGAAAACGCCGGTAATCGTAGGTCAAACTACATCGGTTTTACATCGGTTTATCTTTCGTAAAATAATTGTCAGTTGTGCTTCAGAAAATCCGTTTCAGTAGCAATTTTGAACAGCTTACCTGCCTAGCAAACGTATAGTACGTGCGTTACTAGATTGTTCCATATCAAATTACAGGTATATAATTTTCAGTTGCCTCCTAAAATTACCAACCAAATATTAATCCAGGTAGAAGCATAGGAGATGCTTAACGATGCCTTGTAGTTGTAATATTTCCACGGGCAAAAAGCTCAATCTGGCTGAAAGGTTTGCGCACGAATAGGTCAATTAACGTAATATCGGTGACAAATAAAGTGAATGCGGTAGATATAGTGCATTTCAGTAAAAAAAATGAAAATATTTTGAGAGGGTACTTTGCATAGACAGCAACGCTATGTGAAGTCACATTCACAGAAAGTTTACAGCATATCGTAAATGTTTTTCTATGGCGCATCAGCAATGAGGTAAATGCTCCAAAGAATTAATAATGGAATGATTTTATATATATATATATATATATATATATATAAGCAATACATGCAACACTGTGCAGTAGTAAGTGTTATGTGTCGGACGAAAAGAGCATGCTCGTATTGCTATGCCAGGCTCTTGAGCTATGCCGGGCCGTTCGTACAACCACCCAGAGAGAAAGTTAACATCAAACATCGAGCTTCCAACCCTTTCCACGCAACAGACAGAAGTGTCTAAACGACAATGCGCACCAGACCTGCACGACATTAAACCCTGTAAGGTAGGGGGGTTAGCTTATTGGTTGAGCAGGTTGACCGGCATGTGCCTAACTCTGTTGTGCAAGTGACAAGCCCTGAGAGAAGTACGGATGGCAAGTGACCTGTAAAGGAAGCAGAAAGCCTTTGGCAGGGGGCGCTGAGCGTGCGTTGAGATGGCGTAAAAAATTGGCTTATATGCCTGAATAGGCAAAAAGTCAGCGAGCCAATAACCCTATGTTGAGATTTCTGGGCCAGAATAATGCTGACGCTTTCTCATAGTTTACGCCGACGGCAATCTCCACTACAAGGCGCCAGTGGAATTCTCTAGATAGCAAGCTTAACTGTGAGAATCGCAACGAGGCTATTTAGAGAAGGGTTCGCTCTGAGTTATCAGTTCGCGTGCAAAAATCAACGTTTCACGTATGATTCAACCGCCAACTAAACTAGCTCAGTGAGTGACAACCTACCATGCGAAAAGTACGCGTACCTTGGTGACGCGCAAAGACTAGTTAACGACTTGGCATCGCAATGAAATGCGTAGGTGAACTGTTGATTGCGACTCACGCTTCCTGCGAAAACGACTTCTGGACGACTCTGACAGGGTATAAGTTTACTACAAAGCCATAAGTTACACTAACAAGTCAAAAACGCCGCTTTCCGAGATATTATTTCCGGCGCTCCAACGGAGTAGCCTAGCGCTGCTAGTTCAGACCGTTTTTATCATAACACGATCATCATCGTACGATGCGTCGGTGTCGAAAGCGTCATTATTATCCAAACCATAAATTCTTTTTAACGTTTAACATTTGAAACTATTTAAACGTTAAACGTTAAAAAAGGTAAAAAATGAAAATCTTAGTTTTAAAAAGATCTAGGAACTGGTTTGTGGGAACAGATCGGCGCAGTGTACGCAAATGCAGATACGACACCTGCCGAGTACCGAGACAAAGGGAATTTAATGGAGGGAAACCGATAGCATAGAGCTCTATCAAAGATCAAACATGCACGCATCTGTACGGCTCAACTAGCATATTTTAAAATAATTCTACACTAAACATAGTTAAATTTTTTTAAGTATTTTTAAAAAGTAACTTTCGTGTGCAGTGCCTCGGCACACGAAAGTTACCCTTTACTGGGCCCATGTCGTGACGCCCAATGGGCAAAATCAATTGAAATTACCAGAGGTTCAAACGAAAGCCGAAGCATATATAAAGAAATATACGAAAACTACAAGAGAAGTGTCCGACTCAGAAGTAGAATAAAACCAGATGTTACGCAGCAAACCGCCGCAAGAAAAGTAAGAAATAAAGTAGCTAAGCGAAGTGTTGACGCAAGGTGTATTTTGAAGCGAAAGAGTTAAAAAGTGAATGTATTCTGACAATGTATACAGAACAGCAAGACTAAAGGACACGGTACCTGCGCATATGTGACCTTAAATGAAACGACCACTGATTGAATTTCATAGCATGAGGCACACAACTTTATTGCAGCCGTGCGGCTCTGATATCGCGCAGACGAGACAACATGCAAGAACTTCAAATGAATTCTTTTAGTTTTGCGATCAATATTATATCTTGATCATACTTAAATAAACCCAGAACTTGAAAGGTGCTTACGGCTGAGAGCAAAGGCAAACGAAAATGTACTAACGGCTGCGGAAAGAATATGGAAAATGCGACAATTTGATGGTTCTTCGACAGGTGACGGATGGTGTTCAGAAAGTGAGATCTAAACGAGGAAGCAAGCTTTGGCTTGGATTTCGTTAGGTTAGCGCCTTTTCGAATAGACACGGGAGGTCAGTTTTATGACCGCGATTATACGATCGGCTTGAAATAAATATGCTAGTAAGGCGTGCGCTAAGACTCGGATCCTCTGGCACTCGTTTCCGAAATGACATAATGTCAAAAAAAGGTTCTGGAAGTACATGGGGATCACTGAGTTTTTTTTGAGAGCTTTCATCGAGGTCTCACCAGTACGCGAGCCCAACATCTAGTAAACCTGCAGCGGCGCGTGCGCGAATATTACATGCATAAAAAGGCTTCGAGTGAACATGAGGGCAAAAATACGTCGAGCCAGTGGATACGAGTGGTTTTTTATTTGGTCATACTGTTTTGAAACAGCTGCTCGTTAGAAAATAGAAACAACTCATGGTTGTTATATCAGAGTGCTAAGATTTAGGTTAATCTTAGGGTAACCTAAACGTATCAGATCGGTACTCGTCGGTAAGTCAAATGGATACAACGGGGTGCTACAGCATGTCCAACTATCCTGGAACTTGTTGAAAATGATACGCAAAAGGGAGAACAATTAAGGTACTTTTTTTGCAGGTGTACATTAAGGCCTGGATACTGTGAAAGGTAGCCCCTATTAGACTAAACCTGCGTGTATTTTTCGGGTAAGGATAAGGAGAGAAGAGGCACTTGGGGTTCCATTTAAGAATGGGACCAAACACGAAGTACGGCGTGATCCTGGAGTAGAGCTTGCAAGTCTTAGAGTAATCTCTCTCTCTCTCTCTCCGGTAGCTTTTTTTTTGTAGTGGAAAACCGTGACAAGCTTCCACCTCCACTGCTAACACTTCATGCCAGTTAACAGCTGCAATAACGAAATAATAATAATCATGAACCGTCTCGTCGGCTTTTCGAATCGTGTATGAGAAGCAGCACACGGTGGTGCTTGAAGGTGTGCTGACTTGTGATTTGCCGATTCGTGAAGAAGCAGTGAGAACCAAAAAATAGGGAGCAGGGATGGTATCTAAGTAAGTCCAGATGAGAGGAGAACGAGTGAAGGATACGGGGCAATGGAGAAGAGTAATTGTTCCATAGCGATACAATAGCTGACAGACGAAGCACCCACCGCACAAAACGACATCAAAGGGCTGACCACATCGTGACTGAAGGCCGCGGTTAGACGACCAAGCGGATAAAAAACTAAAGAAAAGTAAATCTTATTCGCCAAAAAGCCATTGGCGAATAAGGAAACGTAGACCTTGAGGATGTTAGCCTCTGACCCTGGCATTGGGCCAAAAAAAGCCAGCTACTTAACGATATACGAATGAAGCCATATTCATCGAAAACAAATCTAAGCCTAGAGAGACGTTGTCCAAAGAAGGGTATATATGGATGAGGATTATCCGAAGGCGCAACCTGGCTCACTATCTGGTCAATGTCACAAAAGTCAATCAGAAGGGCGAGAAGAACGATACGATCCAGGAAAAACTAAGTAAACAATGCTTAGGACTTTGCGGTCCAGGACGAAGGAAGTCGTTTCTGAACGCAGGCTTGTTCTAATGCTGACCTGGGAGGGCAGATCACCAGACGGACCGATAACAAGTTACAGGAGTTACTGAGTACAGCAGTAGTCACCGGGTGAATCACGTTGAGCCTTGAGCTTACATCGCGAAGGCTGCAAGTAGCTTACGGGAAGAAATAGATCGGTTTGGGAAAGAAGGAGTGCCATAAGCTAACTCCACGCTGGCTGTATATCTTTATGAAGAGTAAATTGTTTAGGCCGGCAGAAACATGATGGACTGTCTCCCGGAAGGTACACTAAAGCGAAGATCTGCCTGACGAGCACGAAGACAAAAGTACATAAGAGGAGACCTGTACGCGTGCCAAAACCGTCCAAATGATGGTCAGCGGTGCAATGACCTAAGTAAAAAGAATAGCTTAGAAAACTGCCTAGTAAAAGAACTACGAAAAGAAAAGCCATCGATGCTGGAAACGTCGATGCCTGAGTCAAGGGGCCCTAAATCCATAAGTAAGCCTTTACCTGAAGCTTAAAAGGTGCTAAAGAGCTAGCAAGCATTCGCTGAAAAGATTGCAGCACACAGACCGGGGCAGACCGCTTGGTAATGCCAGTCAGAGTCGACAATCTAGACAAATTCACTACCGAAGGTAGCATAGTTTTGCGGTAATGCACTGAAGTGTGCTTGTCCAAATCCTTAAGCGAGGCTAATGAAAGTAGAGTAGTAAGTACGGGAATACGAGAGCGCTCCTTCTACGGATTACCTATAATGGCTCCGCACGCCTTCCTCTGTTCTCTCGAGGAGAATTAGGGAAAGCTTGCTCAATGACAACCGCAACAGAGTACCGATCGCTAGGAACTTCAATGCAAATAGATTGAGTTCGTTATATCGTCTCGACGAGCCGCACTTTTGGAATAAATCGTCGGAACTCGAGCTACAGTTTAAGTAAATTTTAAAAATAAGATAAAAACGAATGGAAGGGTGCTTGTGTTGTGAAGCGTCACACCCTGGCCCTGTGCACAGGTATGATGCAACAGTTAACTGCATCAGTCGAGGAGAAATTTGTTTGCAGGTTAACAGAGTGTTTTATAGATCATGGCACCCCGACCAACACCAAGCTTGATGCACCTGATGTACTACGGTTAAGTAGCAATACGACGAGACCACCAAATGTCGGTTTAACAACACATCTGATCACAAGCGTTGCACCTAGGCCATTAGAATGTACAATCAATACAGCTGTAATGACGTTTATTTGTGATAAGTTATAGATTTGATTTCGCATTTGGCATTCAGCACAGGGTTCACGACACTATCTTATCGGTAATTATTGACCATGACTCAATTCCATATAACTCTCTTGGTCGAGTTAGGAGAACAGTGGCTGTGGCCTGAGAAGGGCTGTGGTCTGAGAAGGGCTGTCGCCATGCAGACGGTAACGACAATGTAGAGGAAAGCTCGTTGAAACATCCAGATGCGCACAGCCATACAAGACGTATGTCGTAGCTTCCGCACAGGAATATATACTCTTTTCCGCAAAAACAAAGTCAGAATTGAACGCACTCAGGTGGGGGCACACGGAGTGCACTATCTAACAAATAATGTTTGTCCCTCAAACATTCACAAAAACTACCCGAGTCAAATCTCTGCGAAGAAGAATGTGTGCCGTGACGTGTCTGACACCGGACAACGGGCGACATTCAACACGTCGTCACGATAATTGCAACGCTCTTCAAGTCGGCCTTGTCGGTCACCTCGTCAATGACTGCGAATGGAGGGAATCCAGTGACTAGTTCTAGCACTTAAGAATTGTCTTACACTATACTCGTTTACCAGAGACGCAGTTCCCAGAGCCTTCAATGCACGAAGTGGATAGTTATATTGTATTCGCAATATAAATATGAAAAGAAGCCGGTAATACTGCTGTATTCTTTGCTTTCAGTATAGGCGAATTGTTAGGTACAAAAAAACATTTGACTTTGACATAAAAATTTACATTTCTTCATGTTAAACTACTTAGCATAAGCTCCGTTTCTTAAAAACATACATATATTTCAAGCTAATTAAAATAAAAATTGATATAGTAAAAATCCAAGTAAACCATATTTTTCACTTTATTGTACGATATCCATTTTCTAATGTAAAATATACGTCATGGATGCAATTATCCTTAGCTCTACCATGCCTAGTGAAGTTCGTAAGTGAAAAAATAATTAGATTGTCATAACAATCGATGTTCGATTGTTCGATCCCCTCCGGTGCATGTTTACATTTATATGGAGTCCGTCTTACGAAGTAATGCAAAAACTGCTACCGTGGACGTTAAATGTTGGCTAATGGTCAGCCCAAAAAAAGATTGTAGATTGTCATAACAAACAATTTCTTCGATTTCAGCTGTACTTATACCTACATTTGAGATAGTCAAGCTCCAACGTTAATTTTTCAGTTCAGCTTGTTTCGTCTTATGCATAAGTTGATGCTGCATCAAGACCGATGGCTTCGTACATTCGCGCGCCTTGCAAGTGTTCAATTCCTGTCGTTATGCATCTAGTTCTGTCGGGTTTGTCTTACCAAAAAACGCTAAATCTATACTGTAGACGTCCTTGATTCATGGCCAGCCTTGCTTATTGAAGAACATCATTATGAAGTCGTGTTGCGTATATGATAATGCTGTTTTAGAACTAACAGTATTCATCGTAGGGCTAGCATCATTTGGGAGCATTTATCCTTAAAGGCTATTGGAGTGTGTTAATTCCCATTTTTATTGCTTTAAACTAATGCATTAATTTATTACTCTCATACTACTAAGAAAGAGGAAGAAACCGTTTGAGGGATCAGTTTGCGTACATTTTCAATGTTGCACGTCCTATTAGGTTTGCAACAATTGCGACAAGCTAACGGCACCTAAAGTAAATTTCGGCATCGTAGTTCTTTTGGTGTCGCTATATCCATCGATCCTATAGCATCTCGTCTTCAGACGAATGCGCGCGCATTGGACATGCGCAGCATCGTTGGAGACACGCCATTAGTCTATGCAACATTTAGCATCACAATTACGCTACTAGACATGTTTGGTTGCGCAGGAAACGAGGTTCATGAACGATAGTCCCCATTCATCTTTTGCGCACACACGGAGTACATGGTATTCTATGCAATGTTACTTCCTCGATGGACCAACAAGCGCTCCGTGAATGTGTTTCTTTTCATATCCCTCGAGGACATTTATTTTCCATACGAACGTAAAGAAAGGCAAAATCTTTGATATCGTTTTCTCAGGAGCCAGCTTCCTTTCACGAAATCCATGGAAACCCTGAATAAATCTTCACGTAAATAATTTTTGGATCTTTGTATTCCTACGAAAAGCCTAGCAAGGCAAGTTATCCCAGACAAGTGTGTATTTAGTTTCAGCTACAACGATACCTTCATTATGGCAATCAAATTTGGTAAATATGAAGCGAATTTCGAATATAATAATTAGTGTGTAATTAGCACTGGTCAAGACGTAGAAAATTTGAAGAAATGCATATGGCCTCATGGATTCATGATTAGTTTAATTAATCTATACTGATACTAGGTGTGCCAAAAGGAACGTAGTAGCATATATAATTTTTTTAGAAGCGAATACGTTGCCTACTATAACGGACACGTGCGAAATCTACCTCACACTGTCCGAAACAATTTCCAAGATGTATTAACGAGTTGACGAAAGGATATGTCTACTAAAAACCAGTGGGTCTGAACATCAACGGCGCATAGGAACGAACTAAGCACGCAACACTTCACTACGAAACACATTATTGGTAAGCCTAATACATTTTTTATCAAGAATTTTACATTAAATGTTTTTGTAACCGACCTCAACTCTAATCGTGGCTTCTACCCAGCTTTATCTGAATACGGATCTAATCTTCGCAGCTCGCTCAGCAGGTGTAACTGGGTGCACGTTACGTCCCTTAAACCTCCCCCAAGTATCACTTTTATACATTTTATTATTGGCTGCTTTAAGGTCTTTTCCACCGCCTCCACGTGACCGGACAGAAGATTTGTACATTCTTGTTGGATATGTTTGAGCCAACATTTGTGAGCGAGCTTGTGCAAGAACAATCTTAGTTCAGATCTTGCTATCGCCGCGCCTTCCCCTGTCAACACGATTTTACGTAAGCCGCTTATCAGCTTCTCAGAAGTTCGACATCCTTGGCTGTCTAACTGCCGGATTAATTTCGAATGAAAAACACGTATGCCATCTTACGTACTAGTTCGAAGCTCTACGCACAAATTGGAAAAAACATGTCTGGTAGTCCCTAATATCGATAAACTCCAAAACCACGACGTCCAAACATACGAAGCGCCAAGAGTGTCCACACACTTTAAAACAGCTATAATACGTGGTTCAATAACAACTTCCATATATTGAAAGGTCGTCTCGGAAACCAGAATTGCCAGAATCACCCGCATTTTGTATCACGTCTGTTAATGTATTTAGATATTTTATGATACTACCTGGGTTAATTAAGCCTACTTAAATGCTATGAATCATGACCTACTAGCTGATAATGTATAGAGTACCGCCATATCTTTCTCGTTAAAATAATTTTTCATGCCAATTCTCCGCTGTGTTTACTATCTTGCAAACTAAAGTTGCGTTTAAGCTTATGAAAGAGGCATTTGAAGTACATTAACAACAGTGCAGTAGTTTAACGGACATAGCTTTTTAGACACTCATTCTTTTTTGCAAAACAAAATTTAGTCTTAAAATAGGTGAAAATTGTCCTTAAAGCAAACTCGATCTAGTGATTATTGGCGCAGCCCATATTTATAACATCTTTGGAACAGTGTGTATATTGAGTACGAGGATGTCCAGTCAAACGGATGTTTGAATTACAAGCTCTGTGTACATAGTCCAAATCAACTAATCCTTAAGCATATCCCATTATCACTATAACCGATAGAAATGACTACGGGTTATGGCATTAATCTGTACTAAATCTAATTAGACGAACATTATGTTGGCTCATGCGTACTTAATCAGCATGGCGTTCATATCTCAACGATTACACGGAATACAACACTTACGTTAGGCAATTTTCGCCCGTTAAAAATACCTTTCTCTTCGTTCAGAGCAATAACGTTTAGATACAAATTACACAGAAGGAAGACTACAAGCTGAGTTTTTGCAAACAGTAAGCCGGTCAATCCTAAACACTAATGTTAAATAAAGTTCAAGTAAATAACGTAAGAAAATTCACATTCGTACCTAATACACAGATGCGGAAGGTTGTTTTTCTACGTTGCGCACAAACATCGATAGAACTCCGGAGCAATAGATGCCTGCAGTACTTCAACGCTCCAGCGGCACTAATCTAGGCCTCACGCACGCAGGTGTTCAGAAGAGGCGCCAAGATATGGCCAATAGGCTAGCGGCCTATTTCCTGCCTCAGATTCCATTAACGTCTCACGCAAGAAGTCGAACCCATTTTATCGATTAGTGGCAGGAGTGTGCCTTTTTTTTGAGAAAGGACACGCGTCTGGTAGATGAAGCTATTCTTGCCTTACAATGAAGTCCCGCTCGTCTTCGCAGACCATCGTGTGAGTAACTGCGAATGTCCGTGATAAATCATCAAGATAATCTGTAGCTGATAGCTGAGTTTTCTGATAAAGCCAATTAGCGAAAATGTGCTTCAATGTTGTAGTAACTGGCATGAAGGAAAGCATGTCCCTTTTAGTGTGTGAGGTCAAAATTGATATTTACGAAGGTAATTTTGTCGCTGAGCGAACTAGCCAGAAATCCATTATACCGACCAGCCTGTGTAGGCATACATAAGCATAAAGAGCTTAGGTAATACGATTCACTCCATGCTAGATGTGAGAATAATTAGGTTGTGTTTTATATATACATATATGAGCTTACGAAAATGATCGCGAGGATAAGACCTCCTAATTCTTGAGAAATGCTAATAAACTTGTTTTCAATCGCTTTTCTGTCAAAGTTCTGTGGTGATGTTTCAAGAAACGTGAAGAAGTAACATGCAAGGATAATCCAGAAGAATTCCGATCGTTAAACATGGCTGTCTGACCAGCGCGTTGACTTGACTTTTTAGAATTATCCTATAACTAAAAAATAAAATATTTGCTCTGCCCAAAAGCTCTTAACTATCTGGCTAAGTACGGTTCACTTAAGCAACGACCAGCAAAATTATTTTTGTTGTTTATTCAGAGCTATCTATCAGCCAACATTTAAGGTCCATTGTAGCGCTTTTTGCATAACTTCGTAAGGCGGACCCATATAAATGTAAATGTGCAACAGCGCGAATCGAACCTGTGTACCTACGTGTCTCTTGCGGTCACTCAAAGCGCGCACGAATGTACCAAGTCACCGAGCTCGACAATAGGCAGTAAAACCTATCTAATAGAAAGACTTTTATGTCTAACTAGAAAAAACGTTTTCATGAGGCGACGTTTTGGTAATGTTATATCATCTAAGATTATCGAACGCTTTCTCTGAGCGATACTACATAACGGTAACGGTGTTTTTTATATAGCTTGCTCGATTTCCTGCTTCCGAATTCGAGTTAATAAAATTTCTTGCCAGTAAAAATTCAGAAATCTTCGCAGTGCAAGACGTTTTTTCGAACCCAAATGTTCAATCCAGAGCGTATAGCGTCGCGCTTCGAAATGTTCTAGGAGTACACGACACCGTGGCAATGTGTCTGATTCGATTCAATATGCCCCGCTTCAATCTACTTGAACACGCGATACGACTATCATGTACTGTAGCACTATTTGGTGACCATTTTAATTAAATTTCATATTATTAACAGCCTCGGGTTTCGCGAACACACTGCTCTGGCTTCTCGTTTCGCTTCTGTCATCTGAACCACTTACTACCACTCGTTCATTGTACATAAGCCTGCGTTTCACGTTTGGATAAATAATGCACCATTAATACCCATGATAGGTCACTTCTCGAGAACCAAGGAACAGCATCGACCAGATTCGTTAGAATTCATTGTGATATTTCTTGTCGTTCTGTAGGTTCAACATATGGCTATACGTGGACAGTCTTATCTCAAACCTGTGAAATAATTTCTGCCTTGCCGAAAATGCTGTTGACTCCTCCGCTAGTGTTATCAACAATCCGATAGGAGCCAATATGCATGAACTGAAACACGTGTACAATGAAATTGTGCTTCCAACACTTCCAATTTTATTATAATCATGCGTTTTTTAATTTTTTTTTAATGTTAGCATGTTTCACTGTGTAGCATTATACACGCTGGTCCGTCAGGCTAAAGTTACGGTTAAATTCTAGTCTTCTTCTTCACTTTTTTTAGAGCTAACCTACAAACGCGCACTACGATATTATTTCACGTTATAAAGTGGAGTTGCTGCTGTACAACAGGTACAACGGTCCTTTTGTTTATTCAGTCTGTCTGCAGTATAGCCTTGTCAGGTGACTGCTGTAACGTAGACGACATTGCTAAACATAGCCGAAGCAGAAGATGGACAACCAATGTTTGAAGAGCGAAAATAATTCATCGAGTTTCCCTAATGACTATACTTCTTGTCTCTTGTCAACTGTTTCGACCTAAGATGGCCTTTTAAGGCAATTATCTAGCGGATTACTAAGCATAAAACTCCAGACCCTTACGAATCTAGAGGTAAACCGTATGGCGTCGTCTGTTACATAATATAGAAGAGACCAAAGTCGACCTGTTTCGTCGAAATTCCTAACTTTAGAGTTCTTAGATCAGAGAGTGCCCGTCTCCCTGTTTTAAAAAAACACCCTTAGGTTACCATGCGTCGCATCTATTCCTGGAATGCAAAACGAACGTAGCAATGGCATATTTTCTAGAAAGAAGCTGTTTTAAAGTCCTATGTCTGACAATCCAATACTAATGCTTCATTTGCGTTTCCCCATCTTCCTTCCTGTGTCCCTTTTTAAGGAGATCTCAGAAGTGCGTTTGTTTACTTTTACGTGCAAATAACATCTCATAACGATACGTGGACAATCTTATCCTAAACCTGTGAAATGAATACTGCTTTGTTGACAATACTGTTGGCTTATGCGATAGTAGTAGAAGCGTTGGCTTCTACCATCAGTTCTAGGCATGCGTTGTTCTGAAAGGCATTTTAGCACCATTATTTGCTATATGTAAAGTCTGGTAAACGGGCTTGACGCAAAACAACTAAATTAACCAAATTATCTTCATACACTGATTTGCTCACCTCAAGTCCTAAGCTAACTCGTGATTTACCTGTTTATGGCTACCAAGGAAATTTCCGTATTTCAAGAAGGATAGCAAGACGTTTTGCTTTCAACCGTCTTCTCTGCTTAGCCGAAGATCTATATAGAACGATAACGAAAAAGGTGGTAGTTGGAAAGCGCCGTCATTCCAAACGATTTACAAGTAATCACACACATCAGATCGCTATATAAATATCTAATTGTTAAAGCTAATTTTTACTTAGTCTTTTTTCTATTATTTATCCTCGAAAGTTTTGTACTGCTATCTCTGTAGGACGTAAAAATGTCCTTACTTATTCGTTCTATCCGCGTTTGGTACACCCGAAAATCGAAAGCAAGAGATATTTTAACAACGTCTCACAAAGAGAGCAAAAGCTCGTTTAACTCCTGCAATGATATTCAGATTTCATCACTTTATCTGCGACATTAATATGAAAATGTCACGTTTGAACAAAATCTTATCACAATATGTATACTTTATTACCTTCACATGGGTGGAGTTAGTAGCACACCAAAAAGTAAGCCGAACAACAGCGCTTGCAATAGGGTTCGATTCGCACTGAGTTTATAGAAACGACGATGTTGCAGCACAAGCAAAATACGAGGTTTTCGTGTATATATATCCTCGGCTAAGCCTCATATAATTTATTTCGCAGCGCTATACCTCTTCCCAAACCTAGATTAAGATAGGCGTCCACATTCGAGACCTAGAGCAGGAACGATGGCGTTCTAAGAAGATATCATTCTCTTTGTTAAAATACTGCTGGCATAGGAATAACTATATACCTAGGTGGTAATGGAGCGCGCGCACTTTTTCACCTAAGATATAAAGGGCATATCTGGTATTATCACAGATAAGAAAAATACGTCTACTGTTACGTAGAATAGACCTCTACTACTAAGTTTTTTTTGAAAAAAAATGACGAAATTCAAATCGCGAATATATGTCTATGCAAACTGCGGTGGCCCGGATGACTCGACAGCTGCCAAATACAAAGCTAGCTAATATTCCTCTGGTGTTCGATGTAATACAAATGTCGCCCCAAGTAGGGCGCTCGAAGATTTATTTAAATTAACAAACTAAGCCACCATATCTTAACAAATGAGTGATAACAACGACGACAACTTTTATCTACCAAGTCATCTTTTTCGATGCGGCCGGAGCGGGAACATTGGGGATAACCGGACAGCAAGGTTAAATATACGAGTCCAGGCAATTAGCTATGGAACTCGTCTGTGAAGACTTGCGTGGAAAAAGTCCTACGAAAGACCCCGTAAAGATGACAGATGTCATATATGAGTGGGCTTATGGTCGTGGGTAAAATTAATCAACAAAATGTTCGTAGATTCAAAAGATCTCCTGAGCAGATGTAATAACTTTTGCGGAAAACCTGACCACAAGATCGGCAAGCCGAGAAAACCTCGGTACTTTCGGCACGCTATACAAGTAACTAGACAAATTAATGAATTACGAAACAAAAAGAATAAGGACTACTTGTTTCGAACTTACCCTATGTTATTAATATAGGAAAACCTAAAGCTTTTGGAAGGAAAAAGGAATTTTTCTGCGCGTTAGGCCGCAAAATGTGAGTCGAGCTACCACCGTGAGACGATTGCGCATTTATGTAAGCATTACTCCGCAGCGATCTACTTCGGCATTGCTTTCTGAGAATGCCTCAGTTGCTAAAAAGGGACAGGGTTTTAATACAAGTAGATCACCCTCTTTTGAGCAACCTAAATGAATCATCCACCTGAGGTAAGCTCAGCGGGCCGTTGCTAGGTGTACCGTGACACTGTTTAAACGCCTTTAGATTTGTAGTTACAAGTCGAGCTCGGTGGCTTGGTACATTCGTATGCGCCTTGCGACTGGAGGAGACACGTAGGTGCACGGTTTCGATTCCCGCCGGTGCACATTTACATTTATATGGGGTCCGTCTTACGAAGTAATGCAAAACTGCTACCGCGGACGTTAAATGTTGGCTGCTGGTCAGTTTTGAAAAAATATTTTAGATTTGTAGTTACAGAGCAAGCCGGAGCGTTAGCCACAGCCTCAAATGAATTTCTATTAGGAACCTGATTTTAGTTCAAAAGAATGAAATCCCAAGCAGAAAAAAGCCAACGCTGTCGATGGTCTGATATATGAAATGCCACATGACAAGCAGAAAACCGTTTGATTGAACCACCAGTTCGATTCAACCGTTAATGAACTAGAGCATTAGGGACTGGAATGTATGAACGTTCAGGACACAACTAGATCGGTTGCAGGTGTCGGAGATCTGTGACAATGGCCTCGACTTGCGGAACGTGTGTCAAAAGGTCTAGTGCTCGCATGAATGATCGTCAACCTTGATTCCTGCGTTATTCCTGTACTGTTTTACGCTACACTACCTTCTAGAAAAAACAGAAGCCTTTTGATTTTAAAGGGTCTAGCACATGATACCTTTAGCAAGCGACTCGGCCATCTAGGTCTGTCAAGAGCTAAGCAGATTGCCACACAATCGAACGAATAGCAAGACGACCCCATAGACATCCTTCTCGGGTGTCAATTTAGTCGTGAGGAGACCACGACGCGCGCAATGGACCGGTAGGAAGGAAACAATTTGGCCAATGGTGAAGGCCATGAGGAAACGGCACTATATGATCGTGATTTACGTTCCCAAGGGATACACTGTCTCTTGGGGGCCTACGTCGGTGTCCCAGTTTGCACAGCCTTTCATTTGTGCTGGTAAGTCCAAATAATGACGCATCGACTCTGAGTGTCTCTGATAGTACCACAGGTAATCTCACTAAGATGATCTTATAAAAGCACCCTTATGACTGTCTGGGTTTCAGTAGCCGGAACGCTAACAAAGTGACATATCTCTTTACTGTAAGGTACTTATGTCATTCTCTATTTACCGATTGAGTGCTCCGATAGTGTTCATTTAGCCAGGAAAGCAATCACATTTTCACTCATATTATGCAGAAAAAATGAATCCTTTATAACGGCTTTCTTATTGCATGTACACACATATTATTAGAATCTTAAAAATCATTCTTCCACCATTTTCTACCGCTCCACCGGTCTTCCTTCACGGCTTCGACTCCACATTGAGTCGCCTCATGTTTAACATTTTTCCGGTCTAGTGCGTTTATCAGAAGCCTCCACTATGTTAGGGTGCGGATGCACCTCCAAGAACATGCGGTCATAATGTGAGCTCAAATTTGCAATTAAAGTCACGAGCAATATATATTCAAAACGCGATTTGCATAGAAATTGCCCAGGTATCATGACAGCAGTATTCGCTCACATAGATGCGAACGCACACACATTGAGTACATCGAGTCGGCTCGTACTCTAAAAACGTGGCAACAATAGTCCAAATGAAATCTAAGGTCAACTTCCACTGTGTTCCGCGGTAAAAGGCAGTCCAGTTATGATGCTTTAGTGAAACCCGACTCTAGTGGGTTCCTAGTTCTGTTCGCAGTCGAATGTGCGTAGAGAGATATAAGCTCATTGAACAACAACAGCGCTGCCTCGCATCACTGCGGCACTTTTCCATTTCTGAAGAAAAAACCTGGTGTGCATGTACGACATGAAGTAGTGTCCACAATTACTAGCATCAAACGTCAAGGTAGACGTTTTCTTTTACCGTCTGCGCAACCCTGGTCAGAAGAATTGCGCTGGTTTGCATTGGCGATACGCACGGTGGACAACCCTTTGCTCTTTTGCCTTTGCGCGCGTTGCTTTATTGGTAACTGATTACCAGAAGCCCACGCAAATAGCTATTCAAACCCCCTATTCACCGAGGAAATATGCCCCACGCTCTCGATATAGACATAACCGGATAGATCCATTGGCAACCTCCTACTTTCGATCAATAGATGTTCACCACAATTTTCAAAAAAGGAGTCATAAGACAGGGAACCTAAGCATGACTGTAATAGGAACTCAGATTATTCACTCAAGAGTTTTGTAGCTATTTTGAGGAAAAAATAATAGGCAGCTCAGATGCTACCCTTCAGGCTTGTCCGTTTCAGTTATTTACAACTTTCTTGATCATGCAACAATACCAAAGCGTCCGGGCGCACCTAATCATGGCGTTTTGTTAAGGTATCACTGTTAATAACTGTCCTTGGACGCGAATTGTGTTCCAATTTTACTATGTAATACAGCTTAATTCTATGGAATGAATAATTGTCAACACAGGTGCCAGTCTTAGTATTACGACCAATAAGCCATATAGAAACGAAATTCATGAAAGCACGAATCAAACCGTAAATATCTGCTGAACTAACGAAGGTCTATACAAAAAAACATAATTCGTACGAAGGTACGGAACGTGTGGTTTCGAACATTAATATTTCATCGGTGGGGGACAGCTGGATCCGTCTCCATTCAGCCTTCCTGTTCACTGCCCGCTCAATGTGAGTGCTGTGAAAGCTAAGCGACAAAAGAGAGTTCCGACGTGAGGGAAAAATTATGAGATAGTGGCGATAGTTTTCAAGTTAGTACGAACGCCGTTCTATCCGAACATGAGAAAGGGGATGGTGCGCTCATCTGTGGTGTAGCTTGCCCCTTCGCTCCCCACCTGTCTCCAGGGAATTATTCAGACGATGATAATGGAAACAGATGATCAGATAGAATTCTTTTTCAAGCTCAGAGATGCCGCCGTGGCAATCATTATATTCGCTTTAGAACTAACGTATAACATTACGATTTTAAAACTATATTTTTTAGCGCTGCCGTGATGGTAGATTATACCGAAAAACAGCACGGCAGAAGCCCTATCCCTAAATAAGCGATGGCAGAATTTCAATGTACATCAAAATTTTGAAAACCGCGTATAGTCATTATGCTCAGACAATTCCAGGTGACACACAGCGTGACTGCCTATAGGGTACGAATTTCATCCGACAGAATGCACGACTGACAGCGATCACATAATTGGCTAACCGCGCTAACGCTAAATGATCACATATCTTGAGAGTGATACTCTCCTTATCTCAATATGACTATGAACTTGTTCGAATTATAACGAAAATGTCATACCGACGAAAATGTGTCGGCTTGGAAAATGACTGCTGAACTGATGTGTTATTTAGTACGTTTTAAAGGTGCCCAACATCCTTATGCACACAGAGGAGGTAATGTTCTGGAAACATCTCAACAGACGTATATGTTTGCGATACTTATTTTAGTATTGTTATCGATAAATTTTTTACAACTTTCAATATTTTAAACGGTTGTATCGTTTATCATGCGCTGTTTAAGTATTATTAACGCTAATAATATAAAAATTATTTAGATGTGAGGGGAAAATGCAGGCTGCATTTATGACAACATACGCCGTCTGTAAATTTTAAGCATTATCGACAGTTAGCTGACGAATTTTCCGAACAAGCAAATTCCGTCAAGCATACCTAATTGAAGGTGGGCGGATGGATGCAAGCGAACCTTGCGTAAGAGCCGTCTCTAACGCTCCATCGGCCGTGAACGCAGTGGATGATGAGGAATTTTCTTGCCTGAAGGCGCTAGCATATTGATGGTGGCAACGATCACATGCTTCAACGTGGAGGAAGAAACCCACGGCTTGCAATACTATAGAACCAGGCTTATCAGTGTGACCAGACGAAGCCTTCACCGTTTGGTTGGAGGTCCACACACACGTGGCACCGAGCGACAGACGACTGTCTACGAGTGAGCGAATTGGTGACGACCCACCGTTCGTTTGCCGCAAGCAATATTGTGTTGCAACCAATAACCGGCATTGCTGAGAAATAGTGTGAACTTGTCCAGCCGACGTCTATGTGTAAGCAAGGAGCGAGTCAAGCAGAGAGCAGGGGATCTACGTCAAATCTAGATAACCTATCTGCAATGGAAGCTGACCCGGTCAACGACTATGTCCAGTTGGAAGATGACGGCTAGAATATACCTGTTTGAGCTTTCAACTGTTTACTGTTGTCGAGAACTATGTGCCTTGGCGGATTATAATTTATTCTTAAAGAGCACATTTAAGACGAACATTTGAAGTTCTTAACCATATATTTCTAAAACCTATGCATTTTTTTATAATATATGTCGAAGAGAATGATACTGTACTTATCAACAACAAGTAGTGGAATCAGCATTTTTGATCTAATTAATTTAAATCAATTTAATTATGTAAAGCGAGAAGGTAATACACAATATTAACTACACGGACCTCTTACTTCCTTAGAGATTATGTACAACCTAATCCTTCTGTATATATATATGTATATATATATATATATATATATATATAT
>MNPL01006326.1:0-16347 GCA_002081605.1 Tropilaelaps mercedesae | reverse complement strand
TATATATATATATATATAGAGATCTTACATAAATTATACATACACTTGTATATCATTGTTGTCTGACTGTATGTACGAACGTCATGCATCAGACGACAGCTTTATGTTGGGATGATTCGCCAAAAGCGCATATATTTAGGGCACTCAGTTAACATCTTGGTCGTCACATGGCCTGAATGTTCAGACTTATCAAAACTCATCATAGATTAAGTGAATGAGGGAAACTTGATGAGCTCCAGGTAAGTTCTACCGTTAGGAGCTTCGAACTGGTGTCCTACACCGATAAAGCCGCTTATCCTGGCTATAAGTGCATGGTGGACCCGAACGTCAAAGTACGACGGTAAAGTTTGGTTCAATCTAAGAGAAAGTTTTAATTTATAATAATAAGTAAAAATCCTTCCTCCATATGCACGCAGTGTGTTTATTTTATCCAGATCCATACCTGCGGCTCATTCGCGTACATATGTATCGTTAAAAGCGAATCAACAGCGTCGTTGGTTCGCTCGTAACGAGTTATACAACCGAACAGTCGTTTCGCAAAACGGGAAATTCAATGAAGACATCATCGGAGAATAGAAATTATGCGTGAAGAGCTTTTAAAAAATAAAGTAAAGAATAACTCATAAAACGAAAGGTTCTCAGAGCTGAACGTCAGTCAATATGCCAGTCAAACCAAGCACTTATAAAATAGCTAAGTCTAAAGCAACGCAATACTTCCTGTTATAAAATGGCTACTTTCTGACTTCTTTTTGACTTGAGTTTTGCTTCGTCTCGGTTACGTTCCTTTAGACCAAGGGAGGTCGTGTCGTTTGTGTGAATGGAGTTTTTTTCTTAAAAACGATTTAGGTCCACAAATCTCATCTATTTGTCGTCGTGTTGAATCTTATACAAAATCATCTCACTTTGAAAGCGTTCACGGTGTTTTTTCTCAAATAGTTATTTGAGAAAAACCGGAACCCTTTTACTGGCAGGGCTATCCGTTGAATGATGATCACTATGTGGACCATGAATATCTGCCAGGTATGTGAATGTCAACGTAGTGACCTATATCGTAAACTTTAAAGTTCGTCGAAAACGTTCACCTTCCGACACCCTCGACGGCTCGACTGTTAGCGACCATGTGCATAAAAAGGTTCCAGCGCTGACAAAACCTTCCTAAAACAGCGTCCTGCCTTCGCTAGTAATGGCCTTCCCCTACGAGTCGTGTGATATCGATTTCATCGCAATGCTGCCATTCTCCACGAACAAATTACAATGAAAGCTGAGCGTAACAAAACCGATGAATATGTTGCAGTACATGTATCGCCTCGGTTATTTTTCTCGTGTGCCTTTCTACACTGATGTAATAGCGTACCTACCGTCAGTATCGAGTTGGCGGCCACTATGATAGTTTCTCATCGTTGTTCTGCGCGAATCCCCAACGTATGTGTCGACACTACGCGGCAATGTTTTTCGGCTCGCTAGGTCGGTTTCCGTTATGATTCCTTCAGTTCAACGTTTTCCTCGTTTTGGCGCGTCCTGCAGTCACAACGAGAGTCAGCGATTACCAAGTTCTGTTTTATTGTAGTACATATATTGACTAAATTATTGCAGTCCCTTTCCTTTTCTAAAATTATTTTTGGTTTGTTGGGCTAGGACAAACGGGCGTAGTCCAAAGGTTTATATTACCGCACGTAGCCAGACGTAGACGTCAATGAAGCGAAACGGATCAGTGCTTTTTCGCAGAATGACTACGAAAAAGAGTCCCATCGTCTATTTTGGGAAGAGCATTATCCTACGCATTCGAGTGGTTGAAGTCGTTTTGCGCATAAACAACGCCTAACAAGAGGGAGATGTGAGGGACCGTAATATGACATGCTGTATTGGTGTCTGTGGTGGCTATGTGGATAGAAGTTTCATTCCAGTTCGTCCTTTGGCTTTGGACCCTCGACCAATTTCTTCGTAGCACTTTCACAATGGGCGTACACAAAACAAAAAGGTAAACCTACCGTCTCCTACCTCCCAACGCGTTCGTTCAGGATATCGCCAGCAATCGATATTAGCGTACGGCCCATAAAGTAAAAACGGTAGACTCAATATCGTGGACCGCTGAAAGGACCAAACTAATTTGGGCGTCGAGCGGATAACGGGAATGTATGAAACGTCCACTTACTACATAAAATGTACACGATCAGGAAACGATTAAGAATCCGGTGGTATCGTATCAGAATGGGTGTTATTTTTTTCTAT
The DNA here is from genome assembly GCA_002081605.1 of Tropilaelaps mercedesae. NCBI lineage: Eukaryota > Metazoa > Arthropoda > Arachnida > Mesostigmata > Laelapidae > Tropilaelaps > Tropilaelaps mercedesae. The sequence goes on along the minus strand of MNPL01006326.1, from coordinate 14,118 downwards.
CCCGTATCTCGATACTGATATAGCAGCAAACCATATAAAGGCGCACCTCAGATTTGATACCCCGTGCCTCATATACAATTGACGTAAAGTAACAATACTTCTAAAGAGCGTGTTCTTCGTTTTTGCGTAAAAATCCGCATTCTCACTTGTGTAACTTATTTTAATTCAATGTTGAACCAACTTGAATGCAGTGCCTTATACATACGTTTCCCTATTTACTATTCAAATATGAAAAAAGCACAAATTGGCGCATATTTGTGCCGAAAACCTCAAAACTTCAGCTTTCAACCAGCAAAAGTGAAAACATCCTTAGCTTAATTGATTTTTCAAATTTTGAAATACCCCATCGACAATATATTACTAGTGGTAATTTTTAGATAACTTTTTATTTGAGGCAAGGTCTGCCGTCAATATTTCTTTAGTATTCGCCCCGACAAAGGACCTTTATTCGTGGGATATTTCGTTACGATTGAAAAGCAGTCACCGAGAACTAGAATGATGAAGCGTATAGTACTAGCAGCCACAGTTTGTAGCAGGCACAGATCGAACATAAAACTACCTTAGCACCTAAAACAAAAGCTCTACACGTTAACTTGGTACATTTTCGTCGCAAAGAAGGTCTGAGCGGATGAGCAGCTAACTGTAGGTCTGGCGACGCTTGCCTGTTCAAATTTTTCTCATGGCAGACACGCTTTCTTTGCTTGACGATGTGCATAATTTTTTAGCTTTTGTGTTTACAATGCTCAAAAGTAATGAGGAAATGCCTCTGAGCTTCAAATAGGAAAAGTTTTCAAACAACGTATTCGTCTAACTTACCCATAACTAATTTGGTACACGCTCGATTACATTGCCTAGCTAGTTATACCCGTTGTAAACTAACACTTTCGAACACCCTCCCGATTTTAGGCTCAGATGGTTCTCCAGCACCGTTAGCTTAAAGACAAACTATTTGGGTACTTTTATGAAGCAGCACAATTTGAGTTCAAATGCGCTAAATATAGGAATAGCTAAGAAAATTTTTGCATTCACCTCAGCCAATGTTCAATCGTATTTTAGTCTTTCTTCTCCAGAGGGATATCTGTATTGTGTACGCTTTTTATCGTATAGTGTTGGCCACCTGTGGCTAGTTATCACAGCACATAGTTAGCGCGCTCACACGAAGTTTCTCATAATAAGTTACACTACTGCGAGACAGATTGCTGATAGGGAATCTCGACATCTTCGGGTGGGCGAATTTTATGAAATTGTATTTTTTCTATTCTTTACTTCAATAAGCCTGTAAGACAAAAAATATGGGTCTGAATATCTTTTTCTATATTTGCTTCTTTGTATTATGCATTCATTTGCTGTTTGTGACGTGGTGACACACAAGCTCACTTCGAGCTCGAGTGCGTCTACGTGTGTGTACAACATTTTTAGCGAACGCTCTGTGATATGAACGATTCTATTAGAAAGGCCTCAAAATTCAAGTGCAACTGCAAGGTTTCATGGGAAAAATTCGTTCCATTTTCCAAGCCGGGAATCCTTAGACCCATTTTGAAAGGACTTACACGGGCGTATGAAAACGTACACTGCTTGAGCCAGCCGCGTTTTGATGAACTCCGATTGTCATAGGTGTCTCTGCACACCGCCAGTTGACCCTGACAGCAACGAGACATGTGTGAAACTCATCCCCATTGCCACAAATGAATGTGAACCTCCTAGGCTATATTGCTGCCTGAGAGTGCTTCACATAGGTCAGAGTTTAGTGTCACTATTATGTGGGATCGGCTTTTAATTTGGAGTTTTTGCGCTGTTCAAGGTCGCTTGCGAATTCATTTTAAGGAAGTACCTGTTTTCTGGGTCCGTGTCTTGGTGCGATTCGAGCACGTCTGGAACTATTATGCCTAAATAGATGTTTAGCGATTTTTAAGTCCGCTTCTCAATTTAGATGCAGTACAGATGAATTTATCGAAAAGTCCTGCAGATTTTACTCTGCCACTCACAAAAGACTTGCCCTCAGCGATCAATTAAGACCATAGCCACCCATGAAACCCTATTGTTTCGCAAAACTTGTCTAAGATTTGTAATATGCAAACGAAACGTCGGCATTTTCTGTGCGAAGTAATCATACACCTGAGATGCGGGATGCGCTTATCTGTATACGATTTATGTGTATACAATTAACCAGTGTGCGCTCAAAAGAATATCATTAAAGATGCTGCAGTTCGTACTCCACCTGGTACCAATATAGCACATGCAATATTAGGCGGATTGTTATGGTGATCGCTTACGCATTTTGGCGCAGCCATCGGTTTTGGTGCACTTATTAGAAAAAGGTGTGCAAGTTTTATATATATATATATATTAAGAAGAAACCTTATAAAGTGATTTATAGTGATTCTTTTTGGAATATGAATACACGTGGCCATCCTATATCGCTCACGTTACACTGATTATAGGTTGTACGCGAAATGTTGAACCTTGTGAACGAAAACACTTATCTAGGATGCAGGAGAACCCGGTATAATAACTACAGTGTAATGCTTCAAAGTTGTTCAAGCACTCGATTTCCACCGGGGATCAGTCGTGTGACATACAGTGAAGGTCCCGAATACTGCCTATGTATAGCGCAAATAATAAAAGATAGCTATATGTCGTATGATAGCTAAAAAGTGCGGGACATTGACTGACTCCAGAATCCTTGACTAATGTATATATATATATATATATATATATATATATATATTATCATTTTTACTACCTTCTAGATCAGAATCGTTTGCAATATTCGTACTTTATTTCCTCGACTTATTCTGCTAAACCGCCGTTCGAGCTGGTTAGGCTTGTTTACTACCGGCTTGGGGCTTGCCAAATATGAATAAATGCCTAGCTGTAGAGGAGTCTATGTATCCAATGATTTGTGAGATCTAACGAGCTGGCCGGATCATTAGTGCGAAAAATGTATCCTCCTGCTGGAAATCTGGAATAATCTGCGGAGAAATTGCCTCAAGCCGACTTTTCCCGAAAACCTCTGTGACCAGACGACCCATAAGGTCATGCCTACCTAAGGTTTTTCGTTGGCGATGTTTCTTTTACAGGGCCATATGAACGTGTATGAGTGCGACCCGCTCAGCAGCGAAAATCGTGTGCACCGAATCGTGTCAGCTCTGCTCCGACGATGGTATAGCCCGGTGGGAACCATCCTCTAGGAAACGTGCTGGGTGTTGCGGTGCATCGAGACGCTTACACAGAACTGTATCGACGTGTGACGGTTGTGATTACCTCTTGTCGGTACCCAAAATGCGTTTATCCTAGTAGAAGCATTTGAAAATGGTGGGATCAATAGGGCAGGCTCAGAGCCGGTCAGTCTCACTATGACCGCACATTACTCCGAAGCCTCAACTTGACTCCAAACGGGATAAAAGGTTGCTGAGCCATTGTCTATTCTGTGCGTCAGCGCCTTTCGAAAAAACAGAGTCTTACCCTGCGCGTTCATAGCAACTCGCACTCGGCCCATGATCTCAGCTTCTCTTCGCAAAAACCACGCCTATGGGAAGCTGCGAAGAAGCCGTTCGCTGGACGAATGACGGAACGGCGCACCTAACGCCAAACGAGATACACTACTGGACTAATGAGTAGTTGACTGATAATGCGCTGGACATTACATAGGCACATTATATTGCTAGTCGACGCAGTTTTACTCTAGTGCCACGTAATGGCACTCTAAAAGTGCCACGTTGAATAACGCTGCGAGTACGCCGACAGAATTCACAATTCGCTTGATTGTTGATAGAACAAAATGCGGACTCGTATCTGAATGTACACTTCAGCCTGGCAGTAGGCCAAGTGGTGCTAAATCATTTAAGACTAATGTTTAGTAGTATTGTAAGGATTGCGTAGTATTTAAGCTTATATTAGCATGATCTTGGCCGACGCTGACCAACAAGTAACTCCAACAAAATTCCGGTGGCTGCCAGTTAACGCGACGGTAAAGTTTGTGTTGGAACTGACTGGCGTTGGATTTTTGGATAGTTGCTACCGTGTTCTTGCTGCGTTTGGCTCATTCGATAACTAAACTCGCTGACTCTGAAACGGTGCCTCGAAATGCAAACCGATGGGAAACTAGGCTTGTCATATATGTACGCGACTAAATCCAGAATTACTTAAGACCATCAGCAGTGTTTTGGCGCGTGTTTGAGCTACGTCGAGCTCCATGCGCCATGGTTGGTCAACGCAGTTAAGTCCAAAATGCCTAACAACTACCTAACGAATTACTGCGTGGAATCACGCAAAGAAGAAGCTGTAGGCGAGCTGTCCAAAGGTGTCCCTGATGGCTTCTGAAGCATGCTTACTGTACCCACATGCGGCGCTCGTGGAATAGACGTTTAATTAACGTATATGTCGCCCGTCGCAATGCAAGCTAGGGACGCCGTAATTAGGAAAATCGCCCGGTTATCGGGTTTGCCGTGGGCAGTTGTTACGAACAAACCCTGCAGTGTGATGGCTATATATTGCTTGCTACAAGCCTGCGGTAGCGCGAGGCGTTGGACCCTTCGAATTTTTGACACGCTCGTTTTTAGGACTCACCGAAGCCGTATAACATTGTCAATCATTGGATTAAGCTAAAATGCGGAAAAGGCACTTGGAATTACTCTATCTTGACAACGCTGACTGAGATGTCGCTCAGTTAGTTCGGGCTTTCAGTGAGTTCTGCTATCATCGCTAGCGAACTCGGGAGTGTCATGCTGAGACTCGACTGGTAGCTACTTCACAGGCGTCCGATGTATTGCCCCGATCGGCTACGAGCCAGAAGCAACGCTTAAGGATATGTAAAAAAAAACTGTTGAATCTTAGCCACAATTCTTATGGCGGCATTCTAGTCCGTTCCGTTGCCAAATACATTATTATTCCTCTCATGATTGAACGATTGGGGCAGCCGCTAGCGTCACGTAATTTGATAAGAAGAGGTCGCACAGATTTTAAGAACATTGGACCCTCCTGTCTGACGAGACGGGTTTCTCTGATGGCAACACTAAATCGTCTCCCTCGTCTTCTTTCGACGGATTATTCCATGCCGGAGGTCTGCGTCTGTTCGGCTCTGAATCATACGGAATCGCCGTTCACCGGTTGGCGCACGTGTAGCAAATTCACCCGATCTCATTTAACCTCATTTAACTTTCAACATAGATGTAGTCAGCAGATATGCTGATAATACCTTTCAACATGTGGTGGTGGTAAGATGATGATATCCGTAGGGGGGGTCCTGTAGGGTTTGCGTGTTTTCCAGCGAGCAGACCAAATCGGCCGTTAGGTCTAATGGCTCTATGATTCTATGGGGCGGCGTACGCTACAACTCGCTTGATAGCAATCCAATTGCTAGGGGACAAATTGGTCTAGGCGAATCGCTCATCACGTGGCCGCCTCACTTCTGGGCGCTAACCGTCATTCGGAACGGCAGACATCCCGACACAGTTCGGCTGCACTCGCGCATGATTATCGGACTCTGCTTAGTAACGAGACAGCTGTCCGAGAAACTAGAATATCTCCACAGGCTTACGTACGTTAGTCACTGGCTACCAGAGTAATTGGTGCCGACAAGATTAAGCGCTAGGTTAAAATCGATCATTTGGACCGTACAGGCGATGAACGTACGGCGTTGTCCTTCGCCGAAGGCCCTGGTCTCGGGAGTTGCGTTCTCTCGTAATTCGGTTTGGCTGACGCTCATTGGCTCTCTGTATTGAGAGGCGGCGTTGAAGCAGTCAGCAGGATTCGAAAGGTGGACGGGCGACTTTCGTTCGGCTAAATCTAAATGTAAAACAGAGCGCGCACATGGAAGCGGACAGGGGAAAGCATTTTCGATTATGCTCGCTGCAACAGCAAAGCCGGCATAGTGAAGAGTGCATTCGATGTTTTGCTGCGAATGCAGGCGACCGCGTGACACGGTGGACCCGGTATGCATCATCTGCCGGGAGCTCAGCTGTTTAGAGGAAATTAGCCAAATGAGTCTGCAAAGTAGGCATTGCTGTAAGCCGTGTTCATTTGAATATTTATGTCAGAGTATGCGTCACCAGGAACGGTCCGTAGATAACCACAGTACGCTATTGATTATAACCGTCACATTCATATCTACTTGGCATCGTATTTACTTTACTTTGCGACTTTATTAATATTGTGGAACGGGTAAAAAATAGCGCTTAACAAACAATAGATGTTATTTCATTCCAGGGCCAATAGCAGTGACAATTGCTAGAAGCACCAATGGCTCCTCCCTAACTCGCAACGAATTCGCTTGGTTCTATACGTGTGAAACTTCGATAAGCCTGACAGACTTAGCTGCATCCGCGCTCTGTTTGTACGTAAAGCCATTGATATCCTGCACCTCACGTTGTTTTGAATAATACACAATAGGCGCAACCGACACCCACCAAAGGATTAGCGAGGCCAATGTTCGTCAGCCGGTGTTCGTCTAATCGTATTGGAGTTCTGTAATCTACAAAGTCACATGGCCATTATCTCGGCGAGAAAATGCATAGAAATCGACGAGGTAATCAAGACGGCCGGCCACTCACCGTCAACTCGAGCGTTCTCAAGGAAATTGTGGAATAAAATGTACGTAAGGAAACTCGCTACCAAACCGCCAACACATGACACCTCTTTAATAAAGCAGAAGAAAGTTGTTATCTTCAATGGACCACCGGATCTGGTTTCTGTTTGTCGCTGACACTGCGAGCATTTTACGTCTAAGCTTGTACAAGGCTTCCAGACGCCCGGGGCCGTCTCACACGAGCGGGTTTTCCAAGTAGCGCCTCTGCGACCCAACCGTGACATCAGCAAAGTACCGTCTTGACTAACTGATTCATGTGGAGTGCCTCGAGAAAGGATTTCACATGCATTTGGGGAATAGAAAATTTGAAGGTCACCGAGCAGCCTAAGTGAAACTATGAACGAGGGACCTGTGCAATGGAGATTCACGTATTCTTCTCGGGGTTGCTTCTTCCATGCAGCTTCTCTGACAGTGTGAAGGTAATAACATGGACACACGGACGCCACTGCTTTGATACAATCTGTCCACGGCTCTATTGGTTGCTCTTTTCACGTTCCGGCTTTGCTAAAAACTCCGTTCACGACACAGTACCTTGTAGACGTCCTAAATGTTTGGAGGCCAGGCAGGAGACGGGGGCGGAGGGGACAGATCAACAATTAAAGGCTGCCTGCCCTGTGCTCTTGCCCCGGTGCTCGATACCTAACGGGAACTGGAGTGATCATGATAAATGCCAACAACCGTTTGTCAAATCGTCACCGTTAGCGGAGGCGGTCAAAACGCGAAGGCCGTCAAACCGGTTCACTCCCGTCTCCTGGAAATGGCGTTCTAAGCATTTTACCATATACGAAATGGCGGCTTGCAATGATCCGTCTACGGAACGAAAACCATGCAACCACCATGTGCAATGTGTGACATCCGTTGGCTACCGGGGAGAAATATGCAGAGTCACTTTGCAAAAAATAATACGACGATACAAAGACACCGACTATGACGGAAAACAACAACTGTAGCATGGGCAAACGGGGTGGCGCTAATATAACGAAAGGCAAGCGCACTAGAACTTGATCAACCCCAAGGAATGATCGAGCCAAATCGATTGTGAACCGGCAAGAAGAAGATGTTTAAAGTACTCGATGAGCGTATGCAGCAGCTCGTCGGCGTTTGCTTTGCTGGTAGCTATTTGGATTGTTGCCAAGAAATCGTTTACAAGGAAAGCTATGCCTTAGCATATGTACACGCTTAGGGAAGCTCACACTCGAATATGAAGGTATCGAATCTTACCCGCGGAGGTAGGCATTTCGCCAATCGCTTTCGCATATGTGTCGAACCCGGGGGAGAACGCCTGAGCTTGGAGCGTTGCGATATGCCTTGTTACAGGTGCTTATAGTGACATCTGCACCTCTACCCGGTTTACGGTGGGATCATGGTAGACGTGGCGACGTCACTGCTGGGCTTATGAATATTGGTTAACAAATGAGCGAATTAACCAAAATGATAGCGCTGGTTAGAAACATGAAATGACTGACCGCTGTCTATTCTACTACTAACCCTTCAAGGTCGTTACTGCCGTAGGGCCCGTCCCATCGAGCGTGATGCGGTATTATTAGCGGATCAACGAATTTTCAAAAGCTTTTATTGTATTTAAGCTGTGACTCGAACCCGGGATCCTGGGCTTCATAACAATAAGTACGTTAAGCGCAGTGTCGTCAAAACATCGAAGTATGCACCTTAATCTGATATCTGGGCCAATTAAGTGGTTTATCTAATTTTCTGGGCCGCTTGTCCATCGGTCACTGGTAGTGGGCAGGATGCTTTTCCATAACAATTATGCTCTGCTCCAAGAAGCCGTCCCAGCCTACCTATGCAGATCAGATATGGCATAACCATGCAGGAGTCGAGTGTAATTGAGGCTACGGCGGACAATGGAGAAAGCTTCTGGCCCCATTGTTATCTAACTAGGGGCGCCACGACGTTTTTCTTCGGTGAACCAGACTTATGCACCTTTCAAAGAGAATCAAAACGCAGAAACTCGGTTCCTTTTGAACGTAATTAATTTGGCCGTGATTCATGCTCGATTGAATGGAAGAAAACAGTACCCATTAATGGGAATTTAATCGTAGTCAAAAACGTATACCTGTGAGGGAACTATCCACCAGTGTCGCGTGACACCTAAAAGAGCTAGGCAGGTAACGAATATGGTGTATTTAATTAAGTCAAGTCGAAAACATGTTTGATTCATTAAAAGCGGATCGGATTAATTGGAAAATGTTCATAATCAATGGCGTGGCCGTGGCTTACCTGAAGCTATTCGCCGAAGTAACGATAAAATGTTTAAAACCTTACCAGCCTATATACTATATGAGAAAGGAAGTTTTTGAGCGCTTTGCTAGACTTCAGAGCGGTCTGGAAGTTTAATTGTATTAACGCCAATAGCTTTGTTGAAGGTCGACAATAAACGGCAGCGACTGTTATACACCCAGAAAAAACGTCAAGAACTGTTTTCAGATCTTCAACAAAAGAGTTGAAAGCGTTAGAGAATAAACCGTTTTCTTAATAAACCCTATACGTCTTGTACGATTGCATTGTAAATAATTTTGCGCAGACCGAAATGGTACTTTGCTCGACCAGTCAGAACGACCGTCCGACAAATGCGAATAAAAACATATTTGCAGCGTTGCAAGGTAACTGTTCCAAACAGCCTGGAAGCTGGATAAGGTTTGGTCTATGCGTTCATACCAGCTGCAAGCAAACTATTGTCTCATCTCAGTTGTTCAATGGGAATGGTTATTGATAATGTGCTCGTTTATGAATGCCAGCAAAATCTAGCCTTTAGAAGCGCTCCGTCTGAAGCAGGCTTCGAAGGCCTTCATGCCTTTCATGTCATACTACTGTGAATTTGCTGCCTAGAACGGCTGTAGATACCTATTGCTACTGAGGCCTGCTACTGATTGGATCTGGATAAAAAAGAAAGTTTTTTTTTTTTAACAAAGCTTGCACAGGGACAAAGAAATATGTAGCTGGATGTAGTACATTGTTCGGGTTTATGGCTGTTACGACCAAGCTGAGATTCGTTTTTTTTTTTTATAGGCTTGCTTCAGCTAGGTAGTAAAACTGAATCGGGGCACTTTTTTTGATGAAACTGATATATCTATCAGTTTAGCACATATTAGACATCGTAGCAGATTTCCTGTTTGGACCAATGGCATGAGGCTCAAACACGCTAAAACCATTATTCTAATTCTACAAATCCTTGTATATTGAAAAACAGCGTATTCAAATGGCTCAACTGTCTTTCGAATTGACCCTTCGTTTTTGAGGAAAAGAACAGCAGCAAAAATATCCCGTTGCATAAAATGACAACGAAATATTATATCTTACACATACTATGCCTTCCATACCCCTATATCTCTCTGATCGTGCAAATCATCGTGACAAGGAAATGTAAATAAAATATCTCTCCTGACGTACGTTTGTTAACCCGCATCGAAACTATATATTTTCATCCCAGTGTAGAGATGTAAGTTGATGCCAGGTGTAAACAGAGTTCTTGCTTTCTTGACCGCTCATCCGAAAAGGTGAGGGAACCTTCAGCAACTCGAAGGGTCATCCTCTTGTAGTTACGACTCGTTTTCATATAGCGTTATTGAACGGCAATTTCATGAAGCGTAGACAGCCAATAGCGAAGAGAATTTACTCCCTATCAGGTGCGCGTTAGACGAGCTGATGGTTAACTAGTTGGTTGCAAGTCGAGTTTGGCTTTATGCGAACCGATCGGTCACCCATATGTTTTCGGCCGTAGTGCTATATCGTATGGGATAGAAAGGAAAAGTTTATTCCTGTAAGACGAGTGACGAATAGGTACCACGCGAATCGCGACTACTAAGCTCAGCTTCAACCGGTGTTTACGATACATCTCGGTTAGACTAGCACTGGATATAGATCATGTTTACAGTTATGAAAGCGGCTGCTTTTCGATGTGTTGGTGCAGAAATGTATATATTCATCATATCCTTGAAGTGTGACGTATCACTGATATAGCACGTGGCATAGTCTGCAGTCTGTGTCATGACATTGCACTTGCTGAGAATAAGGCAACGTGAGCAAACCGTGGGATCCGAAATAATGTCAAAGCGAAGGTTCTACGAGAAAGGAAAAATTATATGAATATTCGTCGTGATTAATGCATATTGCAACCTACGTACCTCAGAGGGGGTGTTCTGGCTTCCGCGTGCGGCGATTCGCTCCAATGTAGTCGCGTACGTCATTGAGTGGTTTATTGATCTAGAAAGGGAAGTCATCTGTTATCGCGTAGATCGGTGATGCACGAAGTAGACCGAAGCCACCTTTGCGTGACTTTTGTCTGAACCGCTTGTCAGCCGCTATTGTATAGGTCATCGGCATTTTTGATACAGCATGATATTCAATATGTTGGCCGTGCATGAAACGATAAAAATGCTTATTTGTCTGCGTAGTCTTGCCCGGAATCTTCGTTGAAAATCTGATGGCATTCAGCGTAGGCTTAATGTGTAGGTGTACACTACAGTGGATGACTTTCATGCGTGATAGGCTGTAAAAAAAACAATAGCACACTCAGAGAACATAAATTTCAATTTTCTTCTATATTTTAGGAGCGTCTATAGAAGAAATAGGCTCAAGGGTCATCTCGCAAGTTGTCGAACCAGCAATCTATTAAAGAACATGATTATTTTCGTACTTCTTTTTGTTATCATACTAACAATTACCTCACCTCATACCAGATTTCCAGCTGCAGAATCTATCTTTAAGCAACCGCCAGAGGGAAATGAACGAATTCATTTCCTGAATCTGCTTACGCACCTTGCTACTATTCAAATGTAGAACAAAATAGCTGTTTATATAAGCATAGTATTAACTTCGTGACAGGCGAAATTCTATCGGGAAGTCACCAGCATTAAAGCTTGCTATAAAACACCAAGAGGCTCTCAACTAAAAAGTAAACGGTTTAGTACTACCAAACGGGATAACGCTTGAAGAAAAAGGATTGCGCACACTTCATCTAGCACTTCGTATCGCACAAACGATCGTGCTTTTTCCGAAGATCTTGTCAGCCAACTGAAAAAATTGTTTGACCGTGCTGTAGGCAGTGTTACGAATTCGCTTGCTGGAAATGAACGGGTCAAAAAAACTAATGACCAGATTATTTTCACTTCAAACTTTCATACGAATTGCTGACCATTACCGATGTTCGTTGTCTGCACGATATATATATGTATATATATATATATATCTTTCAAACCATCTTTTTGGAATATGGCGGCAACAACCTGTGAACTAAACCGACTCCATAAACCGTCCATGAACACGTAAATTCGTGGTGTTGTTTCAGTGCGACCAAAATGCTCATATTGCATATCCATATTACAATGGTGTACCTGTATGGCTTGATTTCCTTGGTATACGCGTTTTCTTGTTTAGCTCGTGCCACGTGCTAATGCTGATTGAATGATGAGGCTTGTGTCTGGGTATCTCGCATGATAGGAACAAAGAAAAACACTACTTTTGAGGTCGTAACCTAGCCAGACCATCGGAAGATTACCCGAAGGACGTTGGAGAGCCTGAAATGACCTAAGTAAAACGGGAACTACCTGTTAAGTAAGCCGTCGTTGCGAGCGGTGAGGATGTATAAAAAGTAAATGTTTTTTTGGGTGATTCTCAGCAAACGTTTAACGTCGGCGGTACCATAGCACTGTAGTAGGATAAGGATAGAGCCATCTCAGCTGTTTTTTCAGCATATCCGTAAATAGCCGCATCGTAGTGACTTAAGTCAGATAAAGTGTATAAGGCTTTGTAATTTTGTATCGATACCGAAAACGTTTGAAATTGGCTGATTATCAACCGCAAAGAAATTCCTTTTTAAAAATTTCTGCTCGCATAAGAGCTACCGAAGATCGATGTGTGTCCGTGAATGGCTCGTTCTAAAAGGATGACCTTTAAATTGTGAAGCAGTTATGATTTTACGGTCAGCTAACTGCTTAAGTGTGAGTTATTCTTCGTCTTTCGGCCGTTGTTGCCTGGGACCTCATTTTCTCTGCGCCATGAGTATTTTAAGCGCACATATTGCATATAATCGCAACAACTCCCGTGCGTCGGACTCAAATTGAATCACTGATGCAAAAGAAACTAAGTCTATTTTTCGGAAAATTAGTTACATTTAGCGAAGCTTTCAAAAATTTACTTTAATAGCCAGGAGGCTAAGCTGAGTGCTTGCGAAGGCGAGCGCAGTCGCCTTAAAATGACCCTCTTGAAAATCTTTCGAAACGTTATCCGAGAAGGTCAGGCGTGCCGTGCCGAGCTCTGCTTGCCGACTAGACAGCTGATATCAAATTTAACCTCAAAGTAGCTTTTTTATTTCTTCTAAGAACATTGTCACATTTGGTTAGTTTCCGCAATAGAATGTCATTATCTACCTAGGTCCGTGTGTCGCTCTGTTTAGCAGTGTCAACACTCGAAGAAGTACCAATCTGTCTCTAGACACCTGACCGATTGGGCCAAAACTACACAAGTATTCTTAAAATAACAACGCTAAATTAGTACGATAACGTTTTCCGTGACAACTGCGACAGTAAAATCAACAAGACGTTACTGCAAAAACTGTTTGCTTTTTTCCTTCTTTTTGTACAGAAAATACTAGCAGACGGAGAGCCTGACTTTTGTGGGCCTTTCGAAAGGTTGAGGCAATTCTAGCCTAAACCCCGTTTTACCACATGACGACACCTAGGCGCTGTTAAATCGGCCGCGTATCAGAAAACGCATTTGAATATGTGAATTCAACGATTATATGAAGCCGAACACGCATGGGTGTCAATATAGGATAACCTCAGAATATTTTCAGCCATGAATTCATTATAAAATTAATAGTGCGAAACCGTTCACTACGTCCGCAATATGCAATCGCTAAACTTCTAACACAGGCGAGATCACTGTAGAATATGCTCATTTACAGTCCCGCCTGTATGTATTTTTGTAGGATTTCGCATATCTACTTCTAAGGCGAAAATTTTCTCCTGTGGTGAACCAGAGATGCAATGACATCATTATTATTTTTATTAAGTTTTTCCACCATTATTTGCTCTAAGCTTACATCGTACGTCAAAAATTTCTCTGCAGGGGTCGGTCACAGCGGTCCTTCTGACGTAATCTAAAGGTGAATAGCGAACAGCATTGAATTTAAACAGCTAGCTTATGCTAAGGGCATAAGTTGGTCCTAGACTAGGGGCTGACAATGTTCTCAGAAAGAACGAACTAAAACCAGAAATCTCCGCCCGTCTCCTTGACGTTGCCCTGTCCGTCGCCAACTTCGCCATTTTCCGCTATGATTTATAACTGAAGAGATTCGCTGCAACGGGAGCCAGTGACGCAGACTAGAGTGTTATTGTAAACAGCGTTTGGACTGAAATACAGTAGAAGAATCAACATCATTGTAAAGGAAATCCCCACACTCGCCGTTTAAGCCCACGTACGAAATGAAGAAAGCTTACTCAAAATGAGAGCTTCTCAGCCTGCAAGGAACACCCGAGTCGAGTGATGAGGTATACCAATGCGAGGTGGCGCAT
>MNPL01006321.1:11787-37481 GCA_002081605.1 Tropilaelaps mercedesae | reverse complement strand
TATATATATATATATATATATATATGTATATATATATATATTCTCCTGCAGTTAACTTTGTTTGTGGTATACCTTTCAGATATTTTTCGTATGAGAACTTAAGCATTCCAAAATTGCTTAATAAACGTCTGAATGAATACATGCACGATATTGAATCCTGGCTCACTGGTCTCTAATTGTCCACATCCGTTCTAGCACTATTTTATGAACGTGATAAGCAAGGAATGAGAATATTGTGGTACAATACCATTTTTTCACCCAAAGATTTTCTAAAAGGCTATGCCCGGTAATATGAAAGTTTTGTACAATATAATGGTTTTAGGGTGATTACGAAAATTAAACGCTTCTCTAGAAAAAGAAATCTCTTGATTCCATTTATAATTTGTTCATCTGTAGTGACGAGAAGTTGAAGAGCAAAGGTCCATGTTTTTTGCTCAATTTCCCGCGTTGACTCAGAAGATAAAGACAAAGGCAAAGTATTGGATCACATAGTGTTGTCCGTCTTAACTTTCTCATCTAGTTGAATTTAACCTGTCTCATGAATCTCTGATATTTGTTTATTTGCAAATCCGAAACGAGAGTGCCATTTCCTCAATAATTCTCAGTTTTACGGGTGCGTCTTGCAACCTTAATCTTTAAATATAAGTGATTTTTTGTTACTTAGTTCTCAATTAGTTGCTCCTCTTCGCTTCAGTGTTTGGCGTTTATGTTTGCTAGTTACAATTATCTGAAAAGGATATTTAAATGTAGACATATCGACTATACACAATCTCAATACTCAAATATGATCCAAAAACGGAAAAACCATAGGATTAATTGCAAATTAGGCAGTATAATCCTCTTTTTAAAATGAATACGGGACTTTATAAATAAAGTCCCGTAGATTAATTTAGAGTAACAAGCACTTCAAATATCATCACTTTATGACCAATGGAGAACTGTGGATCTACAGCAACTGATGAATTAATAGTATGTTATCGTTTTTGTTTTATTAGACACAGCCCGATGCGCGACCAAACGTTTTTTTAAATATTATTAATTCTTTATTTAGACGCACTTTGATCAAACGGTAGTAAAGCACTGAAACGCTAAAGATTTATCTAAAATGACTATACAATGACTATGTATTATCAGCAATAAAGAAATGAGCATACATTAATGTATCTTTATTCAGCCGATTTAACCGAGCGTCTACGTCCCCAAAATCTGTTTGATGCGGTATATACAAGACTCGATAAGAACGGCCCAAAATCTAAAGTGTACGCAGTTATACAGTTACCTCTATAACACCACACTCGGTTTTCTTAACGTCACTATAACGTCACCAAACGCTTAAAATTTGACACAAATATTGTGTTTTTCGCTGGCGAATGTATCTCACAACTTACGGAAGGCTGTAGTTACAAAGTGAGCGTGTTGGTGATGTCAAGGATAAAAATAAAGTTTTATTCAACAACGCAGCCGACTACTATGTTTTCAAGAAAGCAATGATGAAAAAAGAGTATACTGTACACGTATTACATACAAATCCTACTTTTTACGTATCGCATGTGTGCGTACGTGTATTACGTACACATACAGATCTTATTTCTTTAATCGGCGTCGGTCAGATCAGAGTATTTTTGCGTATATATTTCGTTTGAATGTACACTTCGTTTCTACACATTTCGTTCTGTGGGTTATTCGATCGAGAACACGTTTGTATGATAATATTTGCATCGAGAACAAAAAAGTTCTGTTCACTTTGAAGTGCGGTTGTATGGCAGATTTACTCAGATTTGTTCCCGGCTTACGGGGCATATCTGCGATTTAAAAACGATCTTTTCCAATTAACGTACTTCCATGAAGTTTTTGGCCATATAACTGAATTTTTTGATAATGCTGAACGTTCCCAATTTCGCAAGCTTGTAGTGGGGTGGTGGCTCACGTTACTATATGAGCATTTTAATTTAAGTGAAAACGTGATTTCTGAACGGAACTGCAAGTTTATAACGCTTACGGTATATCCGGATCTCTCATTTAGAGATATTTACTCGTTACCAGCCACGCAAGGAAAACTATGAGAATATTCTGAGCTATACAAAGTGTGCTAAGGGTGAGGATAGGGAGCAGATACTTGTAAGGCATTCGACTTCGTGTTTAGATTTTATTAAGCACCTTCCTTTCCAACTATCGGATATGTGACCGACTGAACTAATCATATGTACGTCATTTTATTTATAGCTTCCATGACACAACAAACTCATTAGGGTGTTATTTAAAGCCCAATTATTTAAACATATTTTTGCACAAGTGAACTACTAGAATTGATACAAAAGGACTTGCTTATGCTCAAATTATCACTTTTTAAAAGTGATAATTTGATAAAGAAATATTGGTCATTTGTAGGGTATAACCTTCTGATTATACGCAACTAATGCACTACCACGACCACCAATTCAGAAGTGCGGAAAAGAACAAAGGAGAATCTGAACCTTTACTTTCATATTAGCAACCATGCTTTCTCTCCCTCTCCTTGCCGTTTTTCAGTGATGACATCGATCCTCCTCACTAAAGTTAGCCCATTTGGCAGACGCTGCGGTTGCGGTAGTTGTGTCTAGTGCAGCTTTACGGTGAGCGTGTGATCGTATGGTGCTCATGTTGTTGTCTGATGGTGGGAAATATAGGGGACATTTGGTCACAACTCTGAGTTGGTCTCACGTGGTTATTTTTTCTTTTTTTTGGTTTGGTATCATTATGGGGGCCATTTCTGCGATGGCTATCTGCTGTTTTCCGTTAGATTTTTAGCTCAAAATGCCCCATGAGCAATGATAGCTTTGATAACATGAAATGACACAGGTGGAAATACTACGAGTTTGCGCCCCGCGCTTCTATGTCGTCACGAAACGTGATGTATCAGATCAGTCAGTAAAAGCTGTTAGATCTGACTGATCGGAGACGGTTACATTGGAATACCCATTCGCAATTGTTCCACGCCGTCCTTTGCAGATCTTGTTACAAATAAGCCAAGAAAAACATTACATGAATTTTATTGAAAATTGCATGTGAATTTTTGTCGTCATTTGGGCAACACTTGAATATAAGCCGTATGCCAGGTAAGCAGGATACTATTTTCATACACTTCGATGACGTATCTAATTGAGAGTGCATTTTTTGTGGGTGCTACCTATCTTGAGATCTCAATTCTCTGGAGAAAGTGTCTGAACCACTGCTATCAGTAGGGCAACGGGTGTACTTAACAGGAAAATTATGAATTGATTCAATCTTTGTCTTGGTTTTATGAGCCACATGCTGAAACATATTTCTCTGTCGGAAGAATTCTTAAGTGGGTGTACATGGGTATCCTGGATACATTCATGCTTTTAGGCTCAATATGTGCAGCCTCAAAGGGCATGGCGAGAAACGCAGGTTGTGAAAATCTTCCGTTAGGAAGAAGCTTAGAATATGATGTTTCGGGTATCTTAACTCCTTTGTATAGTAAGGCAATCGTTCAATAAAAGCTAAATTTATTTATATGAATATCTAAGGATCGTAATTAGTATTACGTTGTAGTTACGAACCACATTGCAACATTTGTCGAAAAAATGGTGAATCTAATGTTTACCGAAAGTACATTTTCGTATTTTCGTCCCATAAACAAAATTAGTGTACCATTAAAATTGCGGAATAGGTGCATTTATGATTCACACATTCTCACACATTCTTACACTAGTTTGTTGCTTTAAAGAAAAAATAATTAAATACCGTATACACATGTTTTCTTGTTGTTTTCAAAATGATTTAGAAATATAAATATTGGAGATGAATACAATCGTTACCTTTTATCTGCCGAACAAAATTGTTAGCCATCTGCTTTCTAAAATTATCTCAACTGCACGTGATTCTATGAATGCTCAAAGGCCAGCGTTACATTCTGAACAAGCTTTACATACATAAATAGAAATTTGCATTTAGTATAACATTTGTTGAAAAACACTGGAAACCTTGCATAAATTTTTACATTTAGTTTAGCAGTTCACTGTAGAATTAAAATCTATGCAGTAGAATTGAAAAATATGTCAATGCATTGGTTGTACTGTGATAAAATTTTATAGGGTGCTTCATAGTAAAGCAACTAGTGTTAGTATGTTCAATCACTTTATATCATTTAATCCGGTTCTACAGAAAAAAGGGTGATACAATGTCAGTACTGAAGGATGCTGAAGAAAATGAAACGATTTTTACCATTATCATCTTAAGCATAATTATAATGGATGAAAATTGTAATGAAGATGAAGGTGTTGGTGCATCCGCCGCGACAGTGGAAGTCCGTCGACGCGACGTAAATATTTCACTGTATCTGTTGTGAACAAAGATTAGCGCTCTAATTAAAGCAAGAGCCTCTTTAAATTACATTTGAAATAACTGAAATCTTTCGGAAGCTATGAGTAAATAATATCATTAGTATGTGTGCTAAACACTTTTCTGACTAGAGAAAGTCATGTAAAGGGAGCATTCACTCAGTGTCCTACTCAACCGGAGCCTGCTTTAAAAATTCGACCTTTGGAATATTCAGTTCCATGTACATCAAGGCATATGTCGATCTGATCGTATTTAACACAAGCTTCAATTATTAGTTCAGTAATTTTAACTAGAAACTGGAGTGCACTGTTGGTGTTACTAATTAGTGGAAGTCCAGCTTATTGAACTATTTAAATGGAATGATGAAGACACCAATTGAAAGACATTCCGAATAGTTCAATAAGCTGGAGTGCACTGTTGGTGTTACTAATTAGTGGAAGTCCAGCTTATTGAACTATTTAAATGGAATGATGAAGACACCAATTGAAAGACATTCCGAATAGAATCTGAAATTTTTTTCAACCTTTTCGAATTTTATAAGAATTAGGAGTTGCTCTATTTTTCATTACACGTTGTTTATTTATTAATACATATTTTTCATTGAAACATTTGACAGAAAAATTACATTGTAAATGACAATAATTTATTACGATGAGGCAGGAATATATACAATGGTTGCGACGATATACAATGTTCATATTACCAACATGGTGACAATACAAGAAATAGTAAGTGGAAAGACGTCTCATCAAATGCTTAGTAGCAGTGCTCGCAATAATTCACAAAATTCTGCTCTTTTGATACAAAGAATACCACTTAAAATATGTACGCGTTCTAGGAATTACTGTAAAATTAAGTCTTGGAACTGAAGACAAGTGAGAAATAGCGGTATTTTCTTGCATGCAACGAATAGGGGTGAGCTAGCGTCCTATATAGAACCGCGAGGATGCTATTTATAATTGGACAATTATCAAGCTCCATGATGATTAAATGGAACTTACAATGCGAAAATCGAGTATTTATTGTAAAGAAACAGAACGAAAAGGTTCGCTGTTGAAAAAAATATGCAGAGACTAGATTCCGGCCACAAAGTGGTAGATATTGATTAGATTAGGTCTTAAAATGAAGAGTTAATTTTAAATCAAATTATATTACGTTCGCTGTCAAACTGAGACAATGTACAGTTGGTAGACGAGGGCAGAATTACTTTAGGCTCATGGTTGGCGTCTGATGTAAAAAACTGTATACTTTTCATTTCCCAAGTTCTTTTATTCCACTAAGATATTTCTAACAATATGTGGTTACTTTATTTTGCGCGTGCATATAATTATTAAGACAACTTGCCCAAGGGCAGAGACTCTCTCGTATGCGCATCTTGTGCGCGTAACAAAAACACTTTTATATCGACTTTGAGAAATCGTTGTTTGAATAAAGCTGGATGATGCGTCATCCTCCGCGTGCCGAGTTACGCTCACACGATAGTAAAATTACTATTACTATTAACACATACTACAAAACGAATTACAGCTCACAATCGGAACACTGAGGTCATTGAGGACAAGTAACACAATTAGATAATTGGGCACAAGTACTCCAAGGCAATATACAGTTCCACGGGACAAACACATACTGGTTGTCAGAATTTTCACTACACAATGACACTAAGCTATCTATTAACTCTTTATGTCACAAACACAGCATTACAGCATCAAGTTAAAAATTATGATTCTTCGAGTTATCTCGCTATTCGGTCCAACTATTGGATAGACGATTGTTACCATGCCAATACACAAGCCACTCCACGTACATTATATACGTATGAGTGGACAAACGACCGTAGCGGAGTTACTTTTTCACCACTTGTTGACCCATCCCTCGTCCCAGTCGTGGTAGACCTCTTCCTTAATAAAGATGGGCTTGTGGATGACCTTAGGTGGCTCGTGTACGTTGATGATCTCGTGATGCACGACAGGCTTCGGGTGGTGCTTAATTATTGGAAGTGGCAGTACAAGGGGAATAATAGGCCTTTTGAGTAACTTTTTGACCGCTTTCTTCATCACAAATTTAGCGATCTTATGATGATCGGCTGACGAGCCGTGCACAAAACACAGAATCATGCCGAGAGTCAGTAGTGCAATGTAGAAAATACGCATGGCGACTGTGACGCTTGTGAAACCGAGTCACGAGGACACGTAAGACACCACACGATGACAAGGAAGACAACGCTGACAACAATAACGCTACACTTAACGACGAACACACGCACCGCTTGATCGTGCGGCTCGATGCACAAATTCCAATCTAACAGGCTCTTATATGTTAACAGGATCCCGGCTTTTTGCGCCGATCTCACTAGATTCTTTCGGGGCAAGACGGTGAATGGCATCGCATCCCTTTCTCTAAACAATCACTCAAAATCAGTGCGACCAATTTAAATTATCAGTGGTAGCACTGCTGCTTCTGTTAACGCCGTCATTGCTGGTTTGTTATTGTTTCTGTTGTTGTTGCTGCTGTTGTTGTTGCCGTCGTCGTCTTCTTCGATGCCGTTGTTACTAGTGCTACGGCTGCGACTGTTCCAACCCCTTAGATTACAGCAGTAGTATCACTCGACATTGGTTTCGCTCGACACTGCTCGCCCTTGAAAGGGCGGTTCAACGAAGACCAAGTGAAATTAGATTCACAACAGTGCACACGTGAAACGTTTATAGCCGATAACACCACCAGCAAGAACAACAGCCGTGGCAATAACAACAACCCTTACTACCAACAACAGCATCAGCAAACAACACCAACAAGCAATAACCACAACAACACTTATGACGATGGCGATGACTGCCCGAGCAACAACTGCACCGCCACGACTAACAACAATAACAACGATGACAGGATGAAAACAACTAAATCGACAACGCCGAACACCATGGCCATCACCGCAATTATTGCCTCGCGACTCCACTATTTGACGGCGCATGCCATTATTTTACACCGATTCGTAGATGGCGATAAGAACTTAAGGAGCAAACGAGGGCTTTATCTGTAATCACTTACATCGTCATAATCATGTCGACCTTCATTTCTATCTTTCATTTAATTCACGTTTCATTTAATTTTATTTTAGTTGATGATTTTCCCCAGGGATATGCGCTCATTTCGACTGATGCTGTATGACAAATCACCGTTCTATTTTACATTTTGACGCACTGACTGGCTCTTACCGAGTTGCATAGATAAGTAAACAATATAGAATATCTTGGCGCTAACCCTAAGCTAATATTTAACGTCCACGGTAGCGCTCGTTGCATTACTTCGTAAGACGGATCTCATAAATATATATGTGCAACCGCGGGAATCGAACTCGTGCACCTACGTGTCTCCTCCGGTCGCAAAGCGCACGCGAATGCATCAGCGAATGCCATCGAGGTCGACAGATAAGTAAGAATCTAAGCGGTATGAAGGTGGCGGCTGCTTTGTGAGTAATGGCGTTAATATATACGAGTCGTTATCGTGTAATATATAATGCACAGGTTACAAACCCTTCCGTGACTTGTCCTTTACACGATTCATTTATTTTGTCCTGATTTCTGAACGAGTGCTAAGGCGAAGCTTTTGTTTCAAAGTAAATGTAAACAACAATTCATACGCTATTATCCATCAAAATAATTGAAGATCTATAAATCACTATTTTTTTAGTGTTTTTTAGTGGCCATAAAGTGCTTGTTCTACATAAAGACTCATCTTGTTACAATTTGCCGCAGTTCCTTACTAATGGATATAATTCAGGTTAATTAATAAGAACGTCGCTATTTGAATATATACATTATCATTCTTTGATAAATAATTTTTCGTAGAGTAAAAAAGAATCGTCAAGGTTCGTTCAACATTCACTCCTGTGGCACATGGCTGCATCTCTTCTGGAGCCGATAATCAGCTACCGGTGCAGCACCAGATGTCGTCAACCGATGGCTTATCCGCGCGCCAGACAAATTAATAGACGTCACATATTCCTGAAGCGAAGTGTCGGTGAGAAACTGCGCAAGCGAAAAAACGAGGCGCAAACCGTTTGGGGGACGCACAAATCGCGGCGACTTTTCTGCAGCTAGTGTACTTATGATTACTGCTCCTGCTACATTTGGGCCCGGTTTCAATATGTCGTAATAGGGGTCAGACTAGGGTCCCGTACGTGTATTCTACCTTCCGGAGTGTCTCAATATTCGGCACCTCTGCCTTTGGCTTCGCAAACGGATAGAACAGCTTAAGCTATACCGCGATCGGATACAACTCGTAACAGGACATTCTGACTGCGTCTTCTCATAGTGCCACTAACAGTAGAATTACATTGTCTAAACGGACGGCTGGAGCCCAATTTAGAAAATGATTCGGAAACTACTCAAATGGATACGTACGTGGTATGTCTTGCAATGCGACTGGAGACGTCCACGACGATATTTCAGTTCTTCACGATTAGTGAGCACGAACAGCCCTGAAATACGTTACGTTGACGTAGTAATACGTTGACACTATGCCGTTCTAACATTGCTATTATGTTTATCGTCAGGCACAAAATAAGGCAGATATATGGGCTATCACCGTTGGCCCCACGTGAGTAAAATACTACGGGACAACAAGCAAAGCGTATGCAACGGTTTGTCTAAAGAGATACTTTTACCAACGTATATATGTGTGGCTATTTGTAATATTTCAAATGGTGCTAATAATAAAATCAAATAATAAACTGAGTGACAACAACATGCAATACTTGCACCACAACACGCGGTAACGTACCGTACGAAAGTACAAGATTGCTCAATCTGGTTTCGGGGTATTGCATTCTACGCACTATGGTCGATACTCTGAAAGAAATATTTGACTTGTCGGGCTGAATACTCTCAAGGCCTCTGATTCTTGATAGAGAGCCTTTGAAGAAGATCTATTGTCGTACCCTTATTAAGCTCTATTATATTTTTATATTAAAATAAAGGAATCCTTCCGAACGTGTTTTAACGTTAACATTCGCTTTAAACAAATGCTACGAGTCTAAGGATGGCCTCTCTAAGAATAATTTATTAAAGCTGTTTCAGTATGAAGAACCATGCTTAGATATAATACGTACCTAAAGCATTACGTTAATACACAAAGACGTCTTACTCAGGTGTCGGCACGTGTCGGGCACTCGCTTTGCAATAAAGTAACAACGCTCGACTCCTTTATATATTACAATAAACCAGCTATGTACTTGTACACTTTTAACCTTCTGAGTGCCGCCGTATAAAAGACGTATTACGGGTTGCGAAGCCGTTTTAATTACACGAGTTTCACTTGAGAGAATGGAGTGCTATCGCTGTCAGTTCACACGTACGGCAGTAACGGGAAATATCTGTGACGGGGAATACAGTGACGGGGCAGTGACTTTCATAATAAAGTATTGACAGCTATATCATCCCATATACTACTGGCTCAGAAACTGGTCACAATAAATCACGATTGCTTCGCGAAACTGTGCATGGTAACTGCCGAGCATGTCAATAGTTGATCATCCGTGTAGAAAATAAGCGACGGACGATTTAAACCGCCCTGCCGTTCCTTTTTTGCGTGTTCACTGCCAAGGTATGCCAATCCCAAATAAGTAATTTATTACAATGGGAAAAATAGACGGAAAACCGCCCATCGAATTTTGTGCAGACAAAGAAACGATCTCATTCATCTATTCACGCTAAAAAGTATGTTTCGTAATCAAACATTATGTGATGAGATTCAAAGATGTTGTTCAAAATAGTTTTAATCGCTTAATGACGTTGCTTGTGCTAAGCGAATAAGTTGAAAGGTTATATGAAATTTGAAAATATTTGAAAAAACCTGGGACGCTTAAACAATTATTTTCCATCGATCAAACTTATTATTGAGGTTCTGTGAGTGGTAAGATAACGTTAGCAAACTTGCATGAGCTATGGAAATTGACAATGAAATACTGAGGCCCAAAATATTGGATTACGCATCATCAGTGCTACGTACAAAAACAATATATAAAAAACCTAACAGTTGCAAGTAAAAAATACAAATGGAGTTTGGTTCCAATTCATAGAAATATTCAGCCTTACTATTTCAATCATACAGTGTTGTCAACATTTTTTGCTCGCAAAACCTGAAATGATGCAAAATCAAGCGGGGCTTAAGGAAACATTTTCTCACGTGTAACATATCGATTTTAAACAGCTTTTTCTATCGTGAAATTCTAATCTAAAAAGCTCCATGACAGTATCTTTCTGAATGCATTACAGAATTATTAAATATTCGTGAAAAAATACAGGCAAAAATCTTTGTACTTAAGCAAAAGCTTGAACTACCTTTTAATATCTTTCAACACTTGTAAAAAATAATCTATGTTCAGATTAATTAACAGTCTTTTTCTTATGCTATTGCGCGCATATTCTTGAAGATCTGACATATTAAGCTATTTGTCTACATAGAACAGTCGTTTGCTATTTCGTAGAGTTTATTCCGGCTTAGAGCCCGTTTTTCTTTTGAATTTTGAACACCGCTCATTACTGCATATGTTCATACCTGTATATATACATATATTGGCCATTAAATGTTACTTACGAGAACTATAACTGGCGCTTAGTAAAGATGCAAACCGTAACGAAGGTCGATTGAAGACGGCTTGTGTGTTCTTTCCTAAACCATCGGCGCAATCTGCTCATTAAAATTGTAAATCCTGATAGACGCAACGTAACTCTCAGAGCGAAACTGATCTCTAAGACTATGCAGCAGGAAAACCCGAGCGACTAAAACTCCATACTTTGGATCTATACACCTCCATTTCTCGGATAACTAGAGTGGTACAAATGTAAAATGAAAATGAACTATTGAAATAATTAATCGAAATTAAACGGTTCTGATTTTCTAACATGGCTCGCATGGGAACCATGCAGAGGAAACTGGATATGGACTAAATCGATTACTCTCTTCGCCGCTTCGTATTTAAAAAGTCAAATCCCAAGGCTACCTTCAAAAGAGTTTTGGCTGATGGTCCCCTTTCTGGTGAACTCATCATGCCTTAGTCAGTCCATTGCATTTCCTAAAATCTTATACTGTAACTGGACAATTATTCTTGTTTTACCTTGCTTCATTGACCTGAGAATGACTTGGTGATACGTACAAGTGATGTGGTTGTTGATCAATCTGTTGTACCCGTGGTTAAAGTTAAATGGAATTAAATGGAATATTGATTTCAGTTATAAGCTGACTTTCCAATCTTCGAAACAGCCAATTCAATAGGGAGATGACAGCAAGATCGTGGACACCGCAAAGTATATGAACGCTTTGATAAGAACTCTAAAAGTTTACAAAATATATGACTTTCGTTTTTTTTCATTGAGGCTGGTCTTTCAAGGAAGTCGACCATTTTCCAATAAAATGACAATGACCTCTAAATCGAAAGTATGTCACGTGTGCTAAAGCAACCTCGTCGTTGGGCCTACTTTTTGTGTATTACCCATATTATCTTTCTTATCAAGTTACATTTCAGCAACTTGATAATAACCTTCCAGATCAAAAGCACGTCAGGTGCATTAAAGAAACCCCTTCGTTGGACCTAGTTTTTATGTATTACCAATATTATCTTCATTATCAAGTTACGTTTCACTAACTTCGATAACTGTTATTTTGATCATCCTTCCACGTCTGCCTCCCAACTTGTCCGCCTCAAGTTAATCTATCAAAGAAAAAAGCATTTAATGTTACAGAAACCAGCATTTACTGCTTTCTCTACCTTTGTTTTATATGCATCATTTCATACTTGTACTGGCCTTTTTTGAAGAAGAAAAGCTAGTTTTGGAGTATCTACTGCGTATTTATTTATTGTAAATGTCTGGCCACAGTGATCATGCTGGCGCCGCTAATGGACCATTATCCCAACGGACGAACAGTTCAGAATTGTTGTATTCATTGAACCCCTATTTTTACTATAGAAATGAGGCCGTGATTAAATGAGGATTTACGACATGTTTCAGGCATAAACACTAAACACAGTGGGAATATTTTCAGTTTTTGATCAAATTATTGGCTTATAATAATAAGTGGATATTGATATTTCATAACTATGTGTAACTAAGAATGGTGTAACTTGTTATTAATGATTAACTCAAAAGAAGGTAAACGGTCGATACTTTAATACTGGTCTATCACTAATATGAAATACTCAATGATGTGAACGATGTTAACGATTCGGAAATGTCATAGAAGCTATAATTTAGCGCAAGAATGTATTTCTTATTTCTATTAAAGTATTTAAAGGGGGTTTCATTTGACCTTTATTTGCCTAAGGTAGTAATCACGCGTAGAAGTCCAGAAGATTGTCTTAGAAATTAATAGTAATAATTTAAGCTAGAATCAAATTATCATTTATTTTGTTGGCATAGGAACTGGTAAAATGTGTCAAAGCTCATTCCAGCTCGATACATGTTGTGCATATATAGTGCGTATGTTTTTAGAGCTTGCTAAGAAGTTTTAACTGTGTCGCCGTATATAAAAATTATACAAAAAGTTAATTTAGGACTTATTATATACCAACGTAAATATATAACAGAAACGTAGAAATAAAAGTACCTTGGCGTTTCAAAATTTACCCAAATGTCAAGCTGGGCACTCTAACAGCTGGAGTCAACCCAGCCGTCTAAATACGCTACATTAAATGAAGAGGAACTAAATTAACAAAATACTGCTGCTGTCAAAAGTGATTTTTACATTTTCATAAAAAATAATTGGCTTAATCCGGTGTTCTATGAAGAACATTTTCTTAGCTAAGTATTTGTAACACAGGAATTCTCAAAATTGCTATTTCTTTACGAACAGAAGCTCTCGAAATGAAATAACGTTTTTAATAACGACGGCCCGTTGAAGAACTTTGAACATTAATGATTTTCTTTCGTCGAGAGAGTTGAGGGTAAATAAAGCCATGAATTAGCTGTTAATTTATGTCATGTTTTCATCTAGACCTTAAATTCGCTTGGACAATCGATAACTAGACATTTAGTTGTATGGTTGGCACCCTATGGCTGCCGGGCCTTGATACATATATAAAATATTGAGAGTTCAAAGTATTTCTGTGCTATAATTATTGTATTTGTATGTGAAGGCGTCTCCTCAACCACATCAACCGCTCACTTTGGAAATTTAGGAGCTTCTATTTTTCCATTTACCATATGGAAGAGATCCTCTCAGTGATTTGATAGCGAATTCGTACTTTTGCAATATTACTGCATTAAAACTACCACCAGCCTCCGTAGCCATGCACGTCTGGAACCTTCCAAACTTGACTGTGTTTATGACGATTTCTGAATTGAGATAGTGAAATGACCAATGAAATAACCCTTGTTTCTCTTTATATCTACTACTTTATATTTGTCAGCCGATGCTTCGGAGACCAGTAGAATGACTACGAAAATATTAAAAATATATGAAGTAAAATCCGGTTGCCGGTCCATGGTGTGTGTTTTTAGCTAATCAGGCACACAAGTTGTTGTTGTAATGTGCCACATCAACGTTTTGCACGCTTCAAGTGCGCGAAAAAGTGTCTCCATGTACCAAAAAACTTTCTGTCGATTCGTCGGTTACATCATCAAGTATACGGATAATTTGTTTCCGATGTTGAGACAGCACCACTGCAAACTCAGTCGTATTGGTGTCCACACGATTCGGGTACTGTCGAGCGAGTTGTCGGCTGATCAAGATTTACAGTCATTGCCGAGACCCGTCGTGATATATTAGGGAGGGGGCCTCTGGACTGGGGTCAACTGCTTGAGCTTCATGCTCGCGTTCACTGACCGTCCGTAACATGCCAAGGACTGTACAGCAAGCTGCAGGGCAGCCACAATCATTGGTCTAATGGTTAAGTACCGCCAATATACTAGTGGCATCGCCCTGCCCTTGATCAACCATTCGAAAAGGTCGATTAGTGAAGTCTGTGCCGATGCTGCGGCGGTCCCTACAGCGAGTGCTGCTACTGGCGTTATTGTTCAAATTGCTGCAAAGACCCCGGCTTTTTGACGGGTACAGCGTGAAGTCGATTAACGCCTCGAGTAAACGTTGCGTCAACTTGACACAGTAGTGACTGAACAAATCTGAACAATTCCTCAGCAGCCATTCCAACGCAATGCATATGTTCAAAATGGTTTTGACTCCATTATCTGGAATCCCATGTTATATACAAGGGAACGGTAGAGAAATCGTGCCTATAATTATGCTGTAGGTAAGATTTGCTTTGTTGTTACCTGCTCATTCAATAATAATATATTACACCGACAAGTTAGTATCAAGTTTGACAAATAATATCAAACAGTTAATTCTACACTTGGTACGGAATTAACATTGTGAACAAACATTATTGCAAATAAAATAAACTTTCAAATACATTTCGGAAAAATCAGTTAAAAACAAAATCAGGTCATAACCGATACTGATTTTACACCACAGTGGATCTCATGGATGCAGAAACTTGTACTACTGTACTATTTGTACTAAAAAAAACTACTAGCTAGCTTTCTATCTCTTAGAAAAGAGTGGCGAGACACCAGCAGAAGCAAGAAGATCTAATTGAGTTCTTCATCATGATTCTCTAAACCAGTAAGAATGAATTAGACGGTAAGTCCAATAAATTACCGCCACAATCCAATCGAAACTAAAAAATGTTACCAACTGTTAAAAATGCACCTGTGAATTGACATTAACAGAAGGGCCTCGGCACCCTGCATGTTTTTTTAGCTCACTTAGAAAGTGGAGGATCATATGCTGGATAGTTGGGGAATGACTGAGTTACTAACGTTTAGTTTATTGATATTTTAGACCGATTTCCTTTCAAGCTTATCTAGCACATACAGTGATGTTTCCAATTAGGTGGTTTTTACATCTCGTCTACTATTCCTCTTATATCGGAGATGGATCACTGTGCATTTCAATCTGCACCTGGAAATACGCCGGTAGATGTGTACATATACCCCGGGGTATTACCATCAGGATTCACAGTAGTGATACTTAGCCCACTTCCAGTTTTTTTAATTTTCCAGATTTATCAACAGACCAATGTATAATACAGACGATATTTATTTGATATGAACTACATGCGACCCATGGCCGTGTCATCACATGAACGCAAAGCGACCACAAAAAACACAAAACGGTATAACAACAAATACAGAGCTTGGAGCCTACAGAAACCATATAAATTATATCAAAAGAAATGTGCGTTTATGAAGCAAACCTTAAAGTTATCTCGGACACGGGCACCGTCTATTAAATATTTAGTGGAGACAGCATGCGTTCTGCATCCTGATAAAGCTCGTGAAGTGCAAAAAGTCATTCTTAAGATCCATAAGCCGGAAAGCGAAAACACCCACTAGGTAATCGTCCCCTTAATTTGTAATTAAGTGGTAGTCCCATATACAAATACTGGTGCATATGTTCCTGCAAATATACGTACTATACTATTCCGTTTCAAGCTAATATGTTGCCTTGCACTCCGCAACCCGAAACGGTGAACGTAGAGTCGTAGAACTTGTACACCACCAGTAAACTAAAAAAGTGATATCAGTAACACTAAAATTTATGTAGTTCTGCATATCGCGTTTGACTAAGTTTATCCTCTTAAGCCTTATTTCGCCTGGTTCAATAATTGGATCCATTACTTTCGGTTCAATGCCCCTTTTATGTTACGTGAAAGTCCCACTTTAGGGGATCTAAAAAGCGGGAAAATTCAGCATTAAATTTATTTTTACTGAAGGGTTTAAACTTGTCGCTGCATCTCCTCATATACTGATGTGTTTAAAATTTTTTAGTAATAGTAGTAATAAGAATAACAACAGCAAAATGAATGTTAATTTCGATGAATAGTGCTTTTAATGAGCCCGTAGGAACCACAATGTTTAGCCACTTGATAAATCCATTTTGTTGTTTGACAATAATTGCCGCTTATTTATAGTATTTTTATCACGGTTACTCTATTTATAAATAATCCTAAAACTCCTGTCGTCGAAGGGCTCTAGTAGAAAAAAACCCGAGGTATCATTATGAAGCCATTCAGTGTAACACAATAGTTTGCCTTGCGTTTTATTGCTATTAATCGAAAAATAAGATTACCTATACGCCATCAACTCTTAACAGATAAGAACACGAAGATTTCTGGGTATGCTAGTGGTAAAGAAAATAGAATGTCAACACTATTGACTTGGTTAAATAAGATACGCTTACGAGTAACGTGATAAACATAAGTGGATCAATTTATTTATACGATATCGGTCCATGTGCTAAATATTAGACATGTATACAACCGTGATTGCTATATATACGATTATACAACACATTTATTTTATAGACATATAAAGGACCATTATTTAACACTGCGAGACAGAAAATAACAAATTATATTTCTAACGCAGAACATCACAGGTTTATGAAATGGCTAAAATAGTTGCACAGTAATTTTCTTACATTTTGTACACGTCAACACAAACATGCATGCACCTGGATGGGACAATATGCTATAACAGGACTACACTTCAACGTACAACAGGATTACGCTGATTAAGTCATCCATGCAATTCAGTTTTGAGCTAGATTTCTGCAGAACCAACTCGAACGATACTGTGCCAACCATTAAAATTAAGCTAAAAAAACTCACAAGAACTAAATAATACCTATTTTCTATTTTAGTCTTAACATAAACCGGAACTAGTGAGGCTGGTTTTCTAGCACGGTTAATAACAAGATATGATCTATGATAAAATGATGTATCCACTAAGAAACGAAATTTCAGTGTTTGAGATTTGTTCCTTAACGCGCTGAGGGTGCAGTGGTTGTGCAAGTATTTTAATGCCAGCCGTGAGGTTTCCAGCCATTTTTCCATCCATGTAACTCCCATCCGTCTTGCTCCTCAACTTTCCACACTTCTTTCTTCTTTGAGTGATGTTGAATTATTGGCAAAGGAATCACCAATGGAATAATAGGGTTTTTCTTGAGCACTTTAAATGCCTTTTTCAGGGCAATCTTGCCTATGATATGCAGTTTGTCAGCCCGAGCGTCCTGAACGAGGTATAGGCAAAGCACCACTAGGATAGAGGTTAAAAAAAGTATCCTCATAAACTTCATGGCTTTGTTTCAAAGTGTGGTAAGTGAATTTACTGTTAAATCACCTCGGTACATAACACTTATCCCCACACTTTAAAATATTGATTTCATCCAGGGTTCTCCATTCAACTATCGAACGATTTGGTGGTTGTGCTGACCAGTGACCCCCTTATATATTAACAAACACTAGGGCAAACGATGTGTTACCGCACTTGCCCCCATATAGGTATCTTCACGTGGAACTGTGTGTATTGTAATATACGACCCTCGGTAGCTTTCCTACCCTCTATATCTCAAGCCAGACGCTGATTCACTTGTTGCGTTCATCCCAATTCAGTTTTCTCTAGCAATGTTTACGTTTGTGCTTTAACCGTGCTAGAAGAAATACTGCTGAAAAACGAACGCAGCAGCGACAAAGCATGCTAGTGGGTGGAACTAAGCGTCCACGTATTTGCACGAAGTCTTTTTTGTGTATATGACAATATATGCGTATAAAGGACAAGTGTAGCTGCGTATCATTTCAGTAAACCCTGCGGTTTTTCTAACATAATTTCATAGTCGCTCATCTTCATGCTAGGCTCTGGGTACCTAGCTACACTTCACCACTTGATTAGATTGGATTCATTGATTCAGTATGCCTGTATAGCCTGCTCCTGCGGTTGGTGTCTGTCGCAACTGCACAGCGATTTACCGACCGCTGTGCGCCGTCTGATCTACCGAGTAAATTACAAAATTTGGGGGTACCACGACAACAACGTCGACTCATGAACACGAAAGCGACTGCTAATGTGGTTGCCATAGTTTTGCTCACTGAACGAGCAGCTTTATGGTAGGTTAATACCGACGGCCCACTGAGAAGACCGCCGGCTCTCAGTACAAGGCTACCAAGACACTGCAAATAGCAACAGTACCAACAAGAGAATTCATGCAAGGGCATCACTAACGGTACCGTTTATTAAAAACGGCGGTGGTGGCAATGTCTTTCTAGTGTGTATTGACTGTTGATCTTGTATCCCGACAAAGCGACCCCGATAAGCGGGTTCATCTGCTTGCCAATGCCAGCTCATCGACAACCACACAATTCACGGTACAGCAACCATTGCTAAGCTATATCAGGACAACAACGTTAAATCGAATTCCTATCGAAGACGCAATCCCCGTGTCGGTAATATATCATCAAGAAAACGACTACCGCAACGAAACTTTAGTACATAGCAATCGTTTCCCCCGGGGTGACTAGAGTTGGGTCAGCAAGGGTCAACATATGCCCTTGACGGGACCTACATGGCTCAGTCGGTCGTAATTCAACATTAATGAGCGGGTTTCCAGGGGGCATCCAATCGTAATTCACCAGTTAACACTAGATTCTTGATGACGTGTGACGTTAAGTAAGTCGTTCCGGAGCAGCTGTGTCTGCTTTCCCGTCTTTTACAGTTGCCGGCGAAGCAGATAATCTTGTTATTGTTTTTAGTCAAACGAAGAAGGCGCCGTAGTGAAGAAAGCCTCGTTAAACGTGCAGAATAATAAAAGTACGCCTCACGAATATCGGGACCGTTCGCGTAGTTCGTGCTCCCTTTTCTGGCTTCTGCGGAACATCATTCGACTACTTAACTAGCGAGCAGTGTTAGCTGAATGGGCGTTTGTAGCTCCGCAACATTACAATGAAGGGCCACTTAGATTATTGATGTTTTGTCGAATTGGCAAGAAGAGCAATAAAATGGAACCGAACGAAATTAAAACAAGTCACCAACAGATATAATATTGCAGAATACGTAGCAATATAATTCCCAACATTTGTAATTAATACAATATCATAACACAAGGAAAAACTAACCATTGTAGCGACTACCTAGTAAATCGAAATCGATTTCTAAGTATATAGAGTTTTCAATTTGTTGATGAAACAACGCGTGTGATACATAGTGATTAGTTTTGAGCATTAGTGTCCTTAGGTTGTGGTATGCCCACTCTATATATTTTGTCAAAGCTCTTCGAAACAATTTCGCAATGTGTAAGAACAACGCACAAAAGTTACATAAGGAAAGTCTTCCGTCGCAGAAAGATGGAACAAGATTTAATTACAAAATGTACCTTACCTCTTATGTTTTACACAACCGAAACTATAAACCGAATGATCATGTGCGGGTTCCCTCCTTTACCAAAATGAAAAACACAATGATGGCGATTGGGCAAATTTCGTTTGAGAGCTTGCACAAATACGGCATTCTACTTCAGGAGTAAAAAAGCCTTAACCTCAAATGGTATTGATGCAATTAGCAGTTTAGTTTAGGTTTGAAAAATAAACTAATGGGAAAAAAGCAACTGAGTAAGCTACTAATTTAGCGTACGGATCAACATGCTGAGTAGGTTAGAACGGCTAAATTCTACTCTAAATGTGTGGAGGTAGGATACACTCACGTCTGTTGATCAAATATTTATTGAAGCTTGCCTGTTTAAAGTTTCCTTCTACGAAGCTAACTTAAAGAAGCGTCGTGGGGGCGTATTTGGATGTTAATACCGCCTAATGTTATTGTGTCAGTTGCAAATGGCAGAACTTCGCATTAAGTCAAGGAATAATAGTGTGTTTAATTAAAAATATACGTTTGCTTTTTCGTACCATTCACATTACCGATTATCCACCGTTCTTGATTACGTGTTATAAACCATTCCCCTCGTCCATTGCCTTTCAAAGCGGTATTAACATTATTATTGTCGTTCCATTGCAAGAAGTATTGGTCTTTTCGGTTTATTATCTAATGCAAATTTTTTTTTATTTGCTATCAAAATTGAATTTTACTACTAGGCCGAGGCTTTTCTAAACAGTATTGCAAGTAAGTTCTCAAAGGACCCATTTATTTTGTATTCGTGTGAATATGGTCAGTTATCCACGCAGCATTCCACACCCATACACGGAAGTATTTATTGAAAGACCAATGTAGCACTGGGTAAGTATTGTAGCAAGCTTGGTCTAATCTTGAAGAGTTCAAGGCGCTCTTCTAAAGTGTCCAAAATTAAGAATGATCAGAGGAACTCAGGTCAACTTTATGAAAATTTTTGAAGATCGCAAGTAACATAAGAAAACTCATTTTACCATATATATAGATTTCGCATCCTGTGATCTTTTTTTTCCGGCTAGCTAATCCTCAAAGCATTTGTAAGAAACACTTTTGAGAGATTTATCGAGCCACTGAGATGAACGTAGGGCCTGACTAGACAGTGAATGAGTTCATCTACATGGGCGACTCTGCTGAGTCGGTCGTCTAATAATACCAATAGCAGTTTGACTTTTGTTGATTGTTGTATGTAATGGACATCGAAGACTAGTTCGGATATGATAATAAGATTTCTTCCTCTGCAAGATATAATGAGTTATGTGATTTTTCGCAATATGAATCTTGGTAGCGCCACACCACGACTCAATAGGTAGGGGAATTTAAGTAATAATTTCATGGTGTTTAGGTGTTGATTTTCCTACTTACTTAAGAGGGCTATCGGCAGTATAGACGAAAGCGGATTTATACTAAACATATCTTGTTTAACCGAAACGCCTCACCTTCTTAAAAGCAAAATATTTGGAAAGAATCTACTACTTGGCGTCTACTACTAAAGAACCTAGTAGGCGTAAAATGAGTCGCTTGTTATTTTTAGAGCCGTTCTCTACTGCTCGCGATCTTTTAGCGGACCTTAGTATATTAATATGCGATCTAAATAAATTTATTCTGCCATTGGTTAGCTTGTCCACCATAAATATTATAATAACGCGCTTATTGGTTGTTTGTAGTTGTTGTTAGCAGTATTATTTGTTAGCAGTATAACCAACCTACCAACTGATAGGTTTCACTCAAAATTTAGCTTTAAACTTCATTGGCTGATTTAACAGAATTAAGACATATGTGTTAGAAATAATAACTAGAAACAATTGTACAAGAATGTTTTGTCGAATACGACATGGTTACGCTAGCTTATATAAAAAACCTGAAGCTAAGTTTCACACTGTCACTAGTACTTATTGCGGAGCGCATTTTATGGTCAAAATACGTTATGCCTAAAATATAGGCAAACTCATCAGGGTACAAACTGATAAACTGGACAAGCGGTTGTCGATTATTTAGCAGCAACCCAAATGGAATTGATGTGATATTATACTTGAAGACTGAAGTTATATATACATTAACCATGATCTTTTAAAGCTTCCGGCAAAAACCTGAATTTGACTCAAAACTGTATGTTTCTATTTTTAATAATGTGAGAAGCAATAGAATGTAAAACTATGTGATATTCCTAATTGTTTAGACCGCAATATGTTTCCTTCGATGCCTATTCAATTTCTGGATAAGATTACAGAATGTTTTGGTTCGAGTATACAATACCATTTTCCTAGTGGTACTTCGGAGTACCAAAGCCGTTAACAAATCTATGTCCACTCTACGCGCTAAATGTACTGATCTTAATAAATCTTAATAAATTAAGCAGTGGCAGAGACTTAACCACTGTATCTTGATTTTTACTTGCTTTGGTAACGTTACACCTTCACAGTCAATATTGAACTTTCCATAACTGTTTTCCACCTTTCATTTTGCAGCTGTGATTCTTGATCGTCTCAAGTGGCAGGCTTCTGTCAAAATAATAATAATTCATAGCAGCGAAAAATTATAGTTTCATTAAATCAGAAAATAACGTAAGGCACGCTATTTATAACCAGAGTCGACACTTCAATACCTCTTTTTATGACTTTGAATATAACATCTTCACAGAACAAAAGAATGCAATTTGTTTGTTGCGAACTGGTGCGCCCGGTTTTGTGTAAGCCCAACTACTCCGCTCGAATATCTCAAATTGGGGAAAGTGAAAGTAACGTATTTTACTTAATTTTAATTCTTACTTAGTCAGTTTTTAATCAAACTGACCAGGTGAGGATCTGCTCGGCCGTTTTCCTGTTCTTTTTGATCTTCGTTTTCATGCTTATTGCTAAAACTGTTTTATATCAACTATGGAAAAATAATGACATTTGATAATAATAATAGTTCATTTCAGTGTTTTTTACTCAGTGGCTTTGGAGGCTGAGAATACGATAGCCATATATATATATATATATATATGAAATAAACTTTTCAATTATTCGAATAACGCATTGTTTTTTGTGTACCTTGAATCAGAGATCCCAGTAGGTGAATAGATTATACATTTAATTCATCAAGGCCTTGTGGGCTATCTGTGGTATTACATTGCAGTATCCTTTGGAGTGATCTGAAACTAAAATGTTGGGGCTATTTCCGGAATTTCTTAGAGTTTGATAATTGTTTAAGGCTCAGATATATGTTCCTGTCATTATATTTTTAGCTTTAAACTCCTGGCATATGTTTCGAATATTTTTGATTAAATTAAGCCGATCGTATATTGCGTATTTAGAATGTTCAGAAAATAGCTAGCAAATTAATCAACTTTATCCCAGCTTTTTTCTTAAAAACCTTGCGCTTACTCTCGTTACATTGAAGATATCTTGTGTACACTACTTTCTCAAGTAGTTCAAGGCATTAGTCCTAATACGTGTTATGAGATACTAAAGTTAATAAAAAGAATAGATTATATCGAATAAAGCAAGCTTCTAGCATAAGACAGGTGAGATACTTGGCCACTTCTGGTTACGTCAACAGCTTAAAACTATTGCACTAAGTATCAGCAATATTGTACACTTAATTTACTCACCTTTTCACTCCCTACGCTGCCTATCTTTGTAAATGGTGTCCAGCATTAGAAAACAAATTTCTAATCTAAATCTCACCGGGTGCATGCAAATTGATGCAGTATTATATTTGTGCTTCCAGATCTGTCACGAAAGTTAACAATCAACCGACTACAAATAATGGAATGCTCAGACAAAATAGTTACATGTTGACCATGTTAAGCAAGATGATGAAATTAGAGACAACAATGACAAGAATGTACTAGAAAGGAATACAGGGCATCTTTTATATAAAAAGAATTCTGTACAAAATTAGTAGCATCTGAAACACTCCATTAGTATTTCTACTACTGCTCTCAGATCTATCAGTTCTCTTACTGTGTGTATCACTAGCTATCAAGTGGATATGTTCCTTCTCAACAATACCCTAGTACTGATCTGTCTTCTTGTTAAGCCAAAGTGATCGACGCAGCTTCACAGCAGTAGCGAGAGCGGTATGACATGCAGGGATTTCTTTCTGCCTTTCCTTATCCCACGGGTGGTTCCGTTGTGTTTATCCGCTTGTTTTTGCTTGCCCGCTCATTTGACTTCCAGCTTGTTTAGCGTTGTTTCTTTATAAATTTCGATTTCAATTACTGCGACTTCTTTCCCCTGCTTTCCTCCGTCTCCCAAAAGTTTCTACCGCCAAACGATTTTTTATTTGACAATCAGAAAATTCAACCTACTGTGGCCTACCTTCATTTGATTTTTCGTTTTATGCTCGGTTCTTGTCTTCTCTTGGCGTCAGTGGCGCTAAGAAGTATGTGAGGAGTAAAGGAAACATGTCGGAAACATAGCTATATGGTGCCGAAGATGAAGGAATGCTTAATTGTAATAAAGCTCATTAGGTTTGATCGAACTCATAGGTAACAGTTGAAAGGAGTAGTCACAAACGGTAAAAAGTTGTTCCGGTGATCATCGTGACGCCGATGATTAATGCTGCTGTTAGGTTGTGACAAAATCGGAAATTCAATTAGACTGCTAACATCAGTGGTACTATAGCTTTACTACATTTGACCTTAATATTGGTGTTGCTATATTAATAGAGATTTATTATCGTACTATTTTAATAGATAACAATTTTAAGGAATATATCAATGGCACTCACCGTTGGTGAGCATAAACGGTTAAATTTATCCCACCGAAAAACTAGGCCGATGGGTTGTAATGGGCCAATAGATCTTATAAGTCTGTTTATATAGCTTCAAATGTAATTTAGGTAGCTGTCTTCATTATTGCGTTGATGACTGTCAAGCGGTTGCAAACAATGCAACTTAAAATTTATATCCATATATATAAATATCTATACATATGTATATATAAGCTAATATATGCGTTCGATAATAATTACCTTAATAAGAATCTCGATCCGATTTTTGAATATTAAATCATTCAGTAAGATCCGTTCTTTTCTTTATAAATTAATTTTTAACTGGAAAGGAACATCACTGTTGACGCTTACTTTCTTCCAAACCTTGTTGACATACAAATACCAATTCGCCCGTGGTGATTCCTGTACAGAAAGTAGTATTAATATATTTTTTTAATAATGATTTTAATAGTGGATAATCAAAATATCTATGGAATCAACATGATTAGTAATGATCAGCGGGGCCACTCGTCTTGTTCGACGCCCGTCTTTGATCGAAAATTTGCCATAAAGGAGACCGAAAGCTGTTCCCTTCTGCAGTATTCATCTATGAAACCTAAACGGCAGAAAAAATTATCCACGAAGAGAAGTATTAACAAGCTTATGATAAAATCAACGCGCATCCGAATAATAGAAATAGCTGGTCAAACAGCAGTAAAGTTATGGAAAAAATAAGCCGCTTGGAAAAGAGGCGGAAACCTACTGAAGAATTGAGTAGAAATTGTATTAACCGAATTACTCTTGTTGTATCAGCAAGGATACGCTTGTCAAGAGTCCTAAGCTTCAACGGTGGCTCAGGTTGTATTCAATAAAAGTAAATTGCAAATACGTGAAATGTAAATAAGTAAGGTAACAGTTTCTTTTATCAGTTTCAAAGGTAAACCAACGCCTAAACACATGATTAAAGGTTTTAATATGGAACTCAATGGCCCACCATTTATTAAAAGAGATACCTAAACCATAAGCTGCATGCCTAATTCCACAAAAATCGCATTCCAAGATTGTATCCCAACTCTTGATATGCTTATACAGTGGTAGTTTTACAAAAAAAGAACACAAGTCATAGCGTGTGCGATCACCGTTTATATGAAATG
Organism: Tropilaelaps mercedesae; assembly: GCA_002081605.1. NCBI lineage: Eukaryota > Metazoa > Arthropoda > Arachnida > Mesostigmata > Laelapidae > Tropilaelaps > Tropilaelaps mercedesae. Next base: position 12,058 of record MNPL01006321.1, on the reverse strand, counting down.
CTTCAAGTTTTGCTGTATTTTATACTTTTAGGTCTGACCAATAGCCTACATTTAACGTCCAAGACACGCTTTTTACATTACTTCGTAAGACGGACCTTATAAATGTAAATGTACAACGACGGTGATTGAACCCGTGCACTTATGTTTTTCCTGCCGTCGCAAGTCGTACGTGAACGCACGAAGCCACCGAGCTTCACGTTCAATTCTTGATAACAAGCCAATACCTACACAAAAATACGCTTTTGTCCTAACGATTTATTTTAAAAAGTAT
>MNPL01006321.1:0-11203 GCA_002081605.1 Tropilaelaps mercedesae | reverse complement strand
ATATATATATATATATATATATATATATATCGCAGAAACACCTACGGGCACTATCACAGACATAGAGCAGGAACAGCGTCGCTGAATGACACAGACAATTACAGTTTGATTCGCAGATGAGTGCAGTCAGCAACTTCTTATCCAAATTAACATTAAACACAACAAAGATATTTCGTCAACTTGTAATGACAAATAGCGATTAACAACACCAACAACACAATAACAATAAATGACGTTGTGGTTAGACGCTGGTACAAATATTAATTGTATAGAGCGCAAACACACACACTTTCAAACGTATACACATGGACAAGGATAAAACTGCGACTGTAAAAATGACTTTGTATTAAAGTCATTTTTATAGTCGCCAATTGAATATATCGATACGAAAGAAAACAATGCACGACCGTACGAAACATCACCGATATAATGATGAAGTGGCTTATATCGATAGCACGGTTAAATGAGGAGGATATTGACCTACGACAAATGATAAAGGGATCTGGTGATGCCGAGAAAGCTAACAGGACGGTTGAAATATGGTAGAAAGGACGTTGGCGTATTAAATATATAGAATAAAATGTTGTAATTAGTCCAAACGTTTAACGGTGATGATGAGCTAATGAATGTACTGAACCTATTACGACTATAAATCGCAAAGGTTATAGAAGGAAACAGCAAGTAGTTTTTTTAAGGAATTACACAGACCGACGATGAAAGCTTTCGCCAGCGACAAGAGACTGCGAGCGATACATATTGCATCCTAAGACGTGATTCACTAGTCGCAAGCCTACCACCGGAACTTCACCAAGTTTCATTGAATTTGTAGTGAGTAGATTAATTGCCTATGAATTAACAACGAAACCCAGAAGGGAGATTTTCGTTACACATTTCAATGGGCTTTACGAATGTTCAACATTCACTGCAGTTCTTCTTTAGTCCCAGCCCTGCATGGGCCAGCCGCTGCTTTGGTGCCATCCTCCATGGCCGTACACCTCTTGGACTTTCCACACCTCGTGATGCCTATGATGTTGTTTCACGATAGGCAGGGGAATGACCAAAGGTATGAGCTTCGGGGCCTTCTTGAGCGCTTTAAATGCCTTTTTGAGCACAATCTTTTTGATGATCTCATGCTTGTCTGCAGACACCTCAGCAAGTAAGAGTGCGGAAACTCCGGCAACGAGAACAGCCACTGTGAGACGCATTTTGACGTAAAGATATTTGCTTCGTAGAGCTTGTTTGTGTTAATCTGAGCCGATATCTTGTACGGGAAATGAATGCTGTACATCTGATTTAATGCTGGGGTATCCGCCCATGACGCCGACTATATACTACGCGGTCCTTTCTCCGCCTCCGCCCCCTCTACAACCGCCACGGCCACCACCCCCGCCACTGCTAGCTCTCTGATAAACATTTTCGTACTACACACAGATGGATGATCGGCCAACCCACAAAAGCTAGCCGATAACTGTACTTGTTGCTGTTGTTACTCCTTCCACTGCCGTCCCTGTTAGCCAATCCTGGTTTATCCTCCCTGCAGGGAGGCCTTGCAACGGACAACACGACAACATACGCAAGCGGCGTATCACACAAAACCGGGAAAAACGTCATTGAACCCTTTACACTAAAAATAAACATCTTCTAGAAGCATTCCCCTCCCTCCAAAAGAAAGCATCGGAATCGGTACTCTCGTTGAAGGAATGTCAAAGCTCATGTCAAGTAACAAAATAATGTTCACTGACAGGGCAGTGCAGGTCACGCGGGGTCAGCCCCAAGATCAGCAAGCAAACAAATGTCTAAGCCAGCATATACGCGTATCTTAGCGCCAACTTCAGCAGGCAGCCTGATGGGCTGCAACAAAACGATGTGTAACATGCGCTCCTTCAGTTCGAAGTTCATTCCGTTCAATAAAATACAGGCAAGTTTGACGAAACAAGGCATTCACTGAGGCCATTTCGTCGACATGACCCGCCTGTACGGACAGCTCTCCTGGAGGGCAGAATCGCTGTGTGGCGCCACGATGCTTTTAAAGCTGTTCGGACACATGAAAGTGTTGAAGCTGAATCATTCAATCCTGTTACATAACCGCTTATGAGGTATGCTATTTTCCTCAGGATTAAGTTCAATTAAATTTTATATACGGCAAGTTTCTGTAACTGAAGCTAATGCCAAGAACGGAATAGAAAGAAAGAACACAAAAAGTCGCTGTTTTCCTCAGGATTGGGGTCCATTAACTTTTATATACAGCAAGCTTCCATAACTAGACTCAGTGCCAAGAGCGGCACAAAAATAGGATACGGAATGTTTGTTCTGTTAAAAGAACTTATTTTGCTATTTTGCGCAAAGATAACTAAACTAGCATCTTGATTAAGTTTTGATTAAGATTAAGATTAAGCTTATTGATTAAGATTAAGGATCTAGTTGGATTGAGCTAGTCATTCGTTTCCCTTAATGCTTTGAATAGAATTATATAATGAGAAAAATACGCCAAGTTTTAGTTTATTATTGGTTCATGGGAATATCAAATTGTATTTATTATATTTTGTTTAAATTAACGTTGTTATCATTAAGATATCACGCGTGCACAATGCAGTACGCATCAGTCGTATAGCAAAATATAGGGTATTAACGCTTTACATAAATAAGGGTAAAAAATATTACTGGGTATGAACTACTCCGAGCTATATAAGAGATGCAATGTAAATCTAAAGTAATAGTAAGCTACAACATACAACATCAAAAGGAAATTCATTGATAGTCTAGCAGGCATATGAATCCATGATACTTGTAAAAGCATTATATTGAGTAGCGGAAAGTTTCCATATGACGTTGTCACATGTGCAGTTCCGAATGGAAGCACCTAAAAGATGACTGGGACGGATAGGGATTTGTTTGTCATGAATAAGGAATCTTTGTTATGCTCACTCTCTCTGCCTAAGCTAAGCGAGTGAGCCGTTTAATTCATTTCGCTTCAGTTTATCCAGTACTGTTTGGTCTATCTAGTTTGCCACTACCGAATGTCTACATGATATACAAATGATAAAGGCTGTAATGATTTCATATTGTAGTACACAGAACAGTCACTGGATCTTGTTATCATACGCTCATATATTTAGAAAGCATGTATTGTATATTTCTCAAATGTTTCAGCTCGAGAGAATATTTAGTACTGTCGCTCGCCGGGGGAAAAACATGCCGTCTGTCCAAGAAACTGATTTGGTAAGTAAGGCAAACTTTCGTGCAAACCTATAATCTTCTATAGATACTATTACGGACAATAATTTATTACAAATTACATGCATTCAGTAAATATGTATTATTATTATTGGTAATTATTGGTATTATTATTGGATTATTGGTAAAGGTATACGTTTATAAATTTTTTTTTGGCTAGTCTACATACAAGACCTTTAAATAGGCACGAGATATAAGTGCAACGACTTGTCATGCTTACGCTCTAACATCAGTTGTAAATGGCCCACTTCAATGTTTATTGGAAAGTTGTACTTAAACTCCCAAAATTGAATGTTATGGTTAAGCTGATTAGTAACCTCCTAATAGTGATTGGACGGCTTAATCATCTATCCAGTATTTTTAGTTTCATCCGGCGTATGCTCTTGTGCATGTCTTCTCATATATGTATACAACCACAATTATGCATAAAGCTTTTTCTAACGAACTAAGCATTTCTAGAGCAGTAGCAAAAATGCAAGGCCAGCAGAATACCCATAGTGAATGTAGTAAATGTTTCTCACCCATAGCAAATGTAGATTTTATTGTTGAATAATAAATTAAAGACATAGCATATATTCAAGAACATCACCCAGCATTCATTGGTCTCAATGGTGACCCATTGAGTAATAAAAGTGTTAAAAGAGACAAGTGATAAAAAGAGACAATTGCGTTTCAAATACACTTTCTCCTGAAGCCTCCTAATTTCTCAGGTACCCTCTAAGAATATTTCTGTAAAAATTGCTGTGTACCCTAACTAATTAGTCTCATAGTTTCTAACGCAACGGTCTTATGTTGAAGTGAAAGTTTTTCGCTCTCGTTTTGCAACATTCGACATTCATCCAGGAATAGAGATTCTCCGGCAAGACCAAACTATGCTAACAATCCGTCATAGCAGGAAAGCTCCAACTGAATTACGTTTCAAGCGCGCCAGTCGTCTTCTGTAATCGATGACTAGTCCGCGTCCACAGCTTAAAAATGTTTTGAACGCTCGTAATGTAAAACATAATTTTTAAATGATCTTACCAAAGTTTCCTGATAGTAAGTTAGCGATGCTCACTGCTCATGTACATTGTCTCATGTACTCACAGACTAGACCGCAAAAGAAGCATGGCTGCTGGAGAATGCATGTGCTCTTGTTTTCGGTCGACACCTCCACCTAACTAAGTTCAATAAAAGCGCGCAAAAGTTCAAAATCATCAAATTCATCTATTACTAAACTTGGCACAGTACCCATTTGTATTGTTTTCGTTACAGCCTGAATTTTCGCTCCTCTTCTTACAATGGAAATTTCGCATTTGTAGCCGTTAAATTTTGTACCTGTGCTCGTCCCAGAGTTCTTCAATGTTTCTGAATGGTCTCAATGTCACTGAGAGTTAGATCAACCAGATGGTCAAAGGTGGCGTCGTCGAGGTACCAAATATTTAGGGGGTTCGCCTAGCTAAATGTTCTAAGTCCCTAACTAGATCGGCGATAAGGAGGCTAAATGGGTCCGTGCCCCAATGGGTCTTCTTGTGAGCATCTTTGTCAGATTTATTGTGTGCTCGTTATGTCATGATAAAATAGTAAAATTTTAATAGCTTTGCCAAAACATTAGGAACAAGGATACATCCTTGGAGATATTTCGGAAAACTAGAAATTCCTTAATAGGAGTTTTTGCAATACGGAAACCAAGGTTACAAAAATGTTCATGATTCAAAATTAATACTTGAGTTAATCTTCTCAAACGCTAAAATCAAATAAATCCAACAACGTTTGTGAACGTCGTTTGGAAGCTCTTTGGATGTTATTTCCCGGACAGCTATGAAGATACTGTAATCGTGCCATGAATCGTTGTTGTAGCAGTTATTTTAGACGATCAGATTCTTAATAGAGGTTGTTTATTCGTAACATACCTGCATTTGTTAGGAGTACGCACAGAATCTGTGCCTACAAACTAGTGCATTTTTTATTACATATAATTGCGCTACGCATCTATACAAACTCCCTTATATACTGCACATTACAGGGTGGTTAAAAATCTTCTTACAATTATGAAAATATATCACTGCAAAGCATTGCAGCGTACTTTTCAGCGCATTCTACAGTGACTTTTTCATAACTTTTACATGGCGGTCAAAATGGCATATATTTTACTACACAAAATTTCTTTATCTAATACGCAATAAATAATTGCTATAGAACTTTTTTAAGTGATATTTAACATTGAATATGTATTCTGTAGAAACTAATATTTCATTCTAACCTAAAAGTATAATTATATAAGTTTTAGAGTATTTTCTATGAAGTATTTTTTCCAACTCGGGCATGGCCTTTACGACGAATGTAGACAAAGAGGTACGGACAGCTTTGGTCTATTTTTATAAGAAGATTGTCCATTCATTTTTCGTCGAAGTGGTAGTTAAGCTTCTTATTTTTAAGGTACGTTTTAAGCTGATGCAAAGTCTGGAACAATTGTGAATATATATAATATTGCTCATACGAACCTCAAACACTTGAAATGTATTTTACTACGACTACGCAGCAGGACATTTGTTGTTGTTTATATTGCAAATGAGAGAGGCTACGTCTTCTTCAGGTTTGGCTTCGCACCATTGATAGAAACGGTTCAATTGAGCATGATAATGCAATTCACAGTGCCATCTGACCGATTTGCATCAGAATGAAAAGTAAGAGTTAAACAGGTTCTCATAAATCTTTTAGCTTCCTACCGGGCTTAGTCGCAGCAATGGTCTAAGTGCCCGAGGGTAGATTGCCCGGTTCATGAGATGGCAGAAAATAACATAAGCAGTAAAGCTATGTTATGGGATATATTTATTTAACTAAAATAGATGAAATATGCGTTTGATACAATTTTTATTAACTTTTCGAGCGTCAATTTAATCACATTTGTGTCATATTGTCGCTATCGTAATCTTATTTTGTCCGTTGCTTTTAAACAGTATTGACACCATACAATTGATTGTAAATACGTAAAAATGAGTATCTTGTAAAGATGGTATATCACAAATCGATTCATCGCAGTATAATGCTCAAGCACAATGACAATGATTTAGAAATGTATCTTCTTTTATCCCTAGAATTTGTTTTATGGTTTCACTCGAGGAACGCGCTTAATTAAAAGCACAAGAGCACTGCTAAGCTCAGTTTGTATGATTTCCTTTAAAATTTAGCTTTTTCGCAATTTGCTAAGAAAGATAAGACGATGAGCCGCTTCAGTTTTTGTGGTTAAACAATTTAACAGTGCTTTATGCGGAATATTTCAGAATGAGCTGTCGGCTGCCTCAAGTCACGTGGACACAACATTGTTGGTTCACCTATTCGGAAAAAAGGGAAAGGAGACACTTTCATTCGAAGATTTTTTTCGGTTCGTCTTAGATAGCATGCAACGATCACCTGAAATCAGAATTGCTACATAGCATTCCATTCAGTTTTATGACAAGCGAGAGAAAGATATTGCACCAAGACGGGAACTTTACCGGAAGTTGTCTAAGACGGATTATGTGCTCCAGCTATAATCCGTTTGAGACAACAAAACAACTTTGTTCATTGCAGTAGTTTTTTCCAAAGAATAATTGTAAAGAAAGAAACTCGGATCAAAGGGATGCTTTATTTAAAATCGATCTTTTTTTGACGATTAACAAAATTTGCATTTTATTTAGCCCTATCTACCCTTACAAAAAAGGTGCAAAACGCGTTTATAAGGCGCGAAGAATAACGAACATCTCTAATAGGTATGAAGAGTCTTGCGTAAGTTAGATATTTATTGGTTATGACCGTAAAAAGATAGTATAAGTTAGCTACGGGTGTTGATAATGTAGCCTGGTAATCATCAACACTCCGAGTTACTTTTCCAAAAGTTGTCCGGCTGCCACCTGTAATTCTGAAAAACCGAAACTGAATCCTCATAATAGTAATAGTATAAAAACGGACTGCCTCTTTTCTGATAAAAGAAATTATAGGTGACATCTGCTGATTCCTGGAACACAAGCTGTTTACTACATTTATTATTGAAATGTGAGAAAAATAATCAAATAGCAATATAGCGGCTTATCTTTATTAGTCTGATAATAATTATTATTTCTCCCTATTTAACACGTTTTCTCTCGTTGTTACTTACAGATTTATGGAAAATCTGCAATCAGAAATATTGGAATTGGAATTTATTGAGTATTCCAAGGGAAAAGCTGTTATTAGTGAAGTTGATTTCGCACGCATTTTATTAAGGTAATCCAGATAAACGGCTGGTAATTGTTCAAGTTGTGTAGTAAGATCAAAGTTTTCATTGTTTTGAGTCGATCAGCAAATCAGTATCTCAACTAAGTACTTAGTTAAATATGCAATACACTATCGGCGGAGGGCTTGTTTTTTCTTTGCATGTGATTTAGCCTTTCTGTAGGAATTTTCGTATTCAAGTTATGAGCACGAAATGTATGAGTAGCTTCTACTGGTTACAACATCATGGTATTATTTGAGGAGCCTGGTTTTAAATAAGTTATCAAGAAGCATTGCTAGGCGTCCAACTCGTGCACCTGCGCGGTCCAAGTTGTATTTTCCAATTGAGCTTTAATTGTATTTTTCTAGTTGAATAGTTCCGAACTCGTGTTTTTAAAGGATTTCATTTGTTATTCTGACTATCAAATGAGGTTTTGCCATTGTTTATACGTGTTGACTAGACGTACTGGCTGTTTAGAGTAAAGAAAAAAAATGGGTATGTAACAGTAAATTCGTCATAATTTTTTCAGGTACACATATTTGGACGCAACGGGCTACGAGGCAGTTTTAGAGCGACTCCAGGAACGGATACCTGAGGCCCATGGGATCTCTTTCGAACAATTCAAAGGGTTTTGTCAGTTTCTTAATAATCTAGACGATTTTGCCATCACTATGAGGATGTTCACCTTTGCTAATCAACCTATCTCAGAAGGTACTACATCATTTCCCATGGAGTAATACAACATCAAACTATTAGCAGAATATGTTTGTTACAGCATTCCAAGCAATCCTAAATTGTTTTTGACCTAATCACAAAGTTTCTGAATCTTGTCACGGGATAGTTCACCAACTCCATTTGTAAAATAGCAAATCAAAATCTCTCAATCACATAATTGAATATTAGTTAAATAAAGTTATTCAATATACAGATGTTTTGTTTGCTTGATCTCAGCTGGGCGATTCGAATGTGTTGTTACTTCGCGAAAATACTCGGATTAGGGTTAGGCTTTTTAAAGAGATCACGCCTTACATCTGTTATCTAACGGCCGACTTAACAGCCGGTGACGCATTCATACCTGTAAATGCGCGTCAACTGTAATCAAGGAGCATCTGATGCTTTACTGTCGCTAATGGTAAGGCTTAGCGTCATACAGCGCCTGCCTCATAAAGATAAGTTGTCTCATACTCATAAACTGTCGAGTATTAATTCCAAAAGGTAAACCTTCATTGATGACTACATCATCGCAATTTCTTTTTGACGCCTTCAAAGGCCAATTACAAAGGCCAATAAATGTTTGTATTACAGGAGTCGTTATTGTTAAGAAAAGTTTGTTGAAACAGATATTGCTACGCAGTCGTTTTGGTGTAATTATGTCAATGGGTATAAGTCAGAAAATGCCATTCATCAACCACCTCTGGGTAACGAGCAGTTCGATGTGCACCACACTTAGCTCAGTCTTGTATGAACAGTAATGTATGGACTAGAACACACAAGTGCAAACTTCATCCCAGTTTTCACCACCAAAAACCTATGATTTGAAGGAGCATTTTTCGTCCAGACGTTGTATTTATATATTTGCTACTGAATATTATATGACATTACCTTTTCTAACTAAATATTGTGACAATGGAGCTTCTTTTTTATGCATCTACAAGCATAGCATATGCCATTGGACTGGATGTTGACTGTATCTGTTTTTTTCTCGAATACGAATATACAAAATTACTAAACCTGTAGCGAATAATACCAGCGTGAGAAAAAGCAGGCATTATGCAACGGAAGTTATTTTGCTGGCCTTGTCATATTGCGTGTTGCTCCAACAGGAGTCCAAGGGCACTATTTCTTACACCCCTGTCCACACGGTTACGGGCTATCGTTAGCAATAATGGTTGTCACTTTTGAGCTGTTTTCGGTTTTTTTTTGCCGGGTAGGAAATGTATGTAGTATGAACGGTACGCGCAACTCTTACAACATACATGTAATGAATGTCACCAAGAGTCGCACCTGCTGTTGCATGCAATGACAATTTCTTTGTATTGTGTTGTTAAGAACAGGGTCATCTATTAGGGCGTATCAATAATTTGATGGCTAATTAATAAGGAGATGCGGAACTAATATATTATTATTATTAATGGTAGGATATGCAGCATTATGGCATGTTTGTTGCCATGTTATTATAGGGAGCTTTACAGAATGCATGTTAGACTGAAATCTAGCGATGTAACAACAACAATAATTATAATTACGTATGCTCGGTACCTCACATATATCTAAAAAACTGAGAATCAGTATAATTTTCATTGCATGCATTGTATAGTAGCCGTACCGAAAGAATTATGTTCGTGTTACTAGGCACTTGAACAAACAATACAAAACAGACACTAAGAGTGCATTAAAGTTAATGAAACTGCCTTACTTCTTCTATTTAAACGTTTGGTTTAAACAAAGTTATTACGGTGCTCTAAAAACGCAAATTTTGTCACGCGAATTACGGTCAGTAGAGGTAACATATTACGGGTACTTTAAAAACGCGAATTTTGTTCTAGAATACAAAATGAACTCTGTGAGATACAAAATGGAAATACGGGACGAAAAAATACAACGAAACGACTCGGCTGACGGGAAAGGCTGGACGGGACAAGAAATTTCGCCACTGCAAAGAAATATCGGGGCGCAGCTGCGCTCATACTTGACTCAACGATACAGCCACTGTGACGTTACTGCCGTTGTTGGTTACCATGTTAGCGTCGCTGTAGTTGATTATGGTGGTGGTGCCCTGGTGTTTTTGGTAAAGATTATGCGGGCTTTTGCTAGTGATGATAGCCGGTTCTGTTTAGGTGAACGAAGACACAGCAACAGCACAGGCTGTCTGTTTTTTATATTGACCCCTTCATGTGAAAAGCTGCCTACACTTTGAAGACGATTTGGAATTCCAAGAAGGTTTCCGACAGTTCGTTTACAGTCAGTCACTGCTGCTTAATATCACGCGGCTGCCCGCTGTCATACCTGGACAGATCTGTTTCGTAAGAGTTTCGCTTAAAGTTCATTCATTTATGTGATTACGTGCTCTTGGTACCACCACTCATGCATTTGGTTTGTTTAGCTGATATCGTATTGTTAATGGCACATGCTTTCGTATACACACTTGGCCCATAACAAAAGGTAACATCAATCGTATGGGTGTGAGACAGAGTAAGTTTTGCGTCGTTGTCGTCGTCGAGAGGTAAAAAAGCTGCAGCAGAACACTAAACTATAGTTTTCTCATATTTCGTAGCCACGGCGTTAGTGACGCTTTATAATAAACAATCTTGTTTTGGACAACGAGAGGCAAATTTGGCCAATATATTTTAAATAAAGTATGTCATTAAAACGCCGAATACGCTACTGATATTGAAGGCGGCAATTCCTGGCCATAAATGATAAATGATCCCAAAATTTTTTTCTGAGGTGTATTTTATTGTCAGTAGAGGTATAAAAAAACAGAATTATCGCACATGGATTACGGAAAATCCTCCTCATAGTAATAGTAGTAGCCAGACTGTGCTTGGTGCCAGTACGTATGGCAGAGCGTTTGTTAACCATGCAAAGTCTTTCCGTGGTCCATATGTAATAATTTTGTTTACTTACACTTTCGTTCACAATGAAATAAAGCTCAGAGGAGGAACAAGCGCAGGCTTGTTAATGATATATATATATATATACGATATATATATATATACGAGATATATATATATATATATATATATATATATATAT
>MNPL01006319.1:0-12710 GCA_002081605.1 Tropilaelaps mercedesae | reverse complement strand
CATACGTATATATATATATATATATATATATATATATATATATTGTTCCTTGGATATATATATATATTTATATATATATATATATATTGTTCCTTGGATATACAATTTATATGAAACTTACGCTGGTCAAGAATCAGGAGCAAAAAGTTCTATACAATTCAGTTTTCTGTGCTTTTTTGATGTAGATTTACTGGCTGCGGTGTAGAGCTAATGACGCAATCCGGTACGTACGATTGAAACGACCAGGCTCAGTTCAGACTTCGGACCAGATCCTTTGCGTTCAAGAATTTGCCCAGTACGTCCTTCCTCTCTTCGTCATCTTCCCTAGACAGCAGTAAGTTCGTATTAAGCACAAAACATTACAACGATCATATCTACAGAAAAATATTGGCATAGGCATGGTCGATTTAATCATTGAGATAGTGTCTTTCCTAAATATAAAGTGTCAGTAGAATGTGTTTTTAATGTTTTCCTTAAAAATGGTTCGAGATAGAAGAAAGTTTGACAGCGCATCCCACAACAGAGCTCTTCATTATTTTTTTTAACTATTTTCATCTAACAAGATTTTCGAGTATGTTAGCCCTGTAATTCTCATTTTTACTCTTCATCTTTTAAGTTATTATCATTTTATAAATTAGATGTACCTTCTGTCATTCACAAAAAGTTTCAAATTCTACCCTTTGATGGACATCTTAGTTTCGAAGAGTAAGTAAAAGATGTGATTATAAGCACAGTCTAAAAACAGATTTTTAGGGCGGACTATTAGCCAATATTACACGGTAATACTTTTTGCATTACCTCCATATTAAGACGGACCGCATACAAATATTCCACAATTAAACGAACCCCATATAAAAATTCCATATTAAAACGGACCCCATATAAATATTCCGTGTTAAGACGGACCCCATAAAAATGTGCACCGACGGGGCTCGAACCCGTGCACTCGCAAGGTTCACACGAATGCACGAAGCCACAGGGCTCGACATTGTAAGCGTACTCTAGCTCATTTTATCTAGCTTAGCTATAAATGAAGGTAGTGTTGTTAGTAGCATGAAGAGTAATAGGGTATCATATATTCTGTCAAAATTTCTACATTTCAGTGACAAAAAAAAGAAGGCATTTACATTATGGCAGTGCCTGGAAAACCAGAACAAAATTCTCCATGGCTTGGAACAGCGGCATCTGCGGTATGTGCAGCCAGAAACCACCATACAAAATTTACATCCCGTGGTATTTTTGTAATTTTGTTGGTTGCTTCTGTTGAATCTGAGCATACAAATTCAAATAACGAATTTGAAAATATTAGTGTACGGTCCAATATTGCTATGATTGCTGACGAATTAAAATTACCTAATATATAGAATCAGATGTGGTATCAAAATCTTCATGGCTTGTGTAGGAAGTAAAAAAGCTGTTTTGTGTCACTGGTCTTATTTTTATAAATTTAAATTTATTAAATAAGATTTCCATATGTGTTCTACAAAACATCAATGCTCATAACTCGTTTCATTCATAAGTGTATAGACTTTCAAAGACTTGGTAGCAATTCAGGGTTGGGACGTGGATTAGATAAATTAATCATTCAACACACTATTTATTCATGTCGAAAGGTAGCACCAATGCATATCTCTCAATTATTACACAAAGTGTATTGATAATGGTGCCATTATTCTCACCAATATTTTCACTACCAGTGTTTTGTCATCATGGTTTAATTATAGACTTAGAAGTGTATAACTGAATGACTGGGGAAAATCGACTTCTTGTGTAGCATAACAATTACGAAGACTAAGAAATACAACTCTCAAAGCGGCGAGACAGCCACTATTCAATTAGACATAGAAAGCCGTAAGCCAGTGAACTGTGGTGAAACGGCGCACTGATTATTCCATTTTTGGTAAGATGAATGCCGAACAAAATTGTTTATTCAGTGTTTTTACTTTTGGAGTACTTCATATACTTGCACTTAATAAATTGTAAAATTACTGCATCTAATCCTGAAAAAATTCCTGATGTTATATTAGAATGTGCTAATCTCCTGGCTCTGACAATTGCCCCATTTAGTGAATTTATGAACCAAAAATATTTACTAATCTCTGTAAAAAAGTATCGTATAGTACCTATCAAAAAAAGTAAAAATAAACAATTTTGCAGCAGATTCGTATTGCGATCTCCTCGTATCTTACTGAACCAACTTACTCGCTATCTAGCTGAGTGTCATATTTTCAACAAAACGTAATTGTGCTTTCATAAGACTTGCAATACTGCCTTCTTATTTTCAACTCTTAAACTTTCTTCAAAAAGCTACAGATTTGGGCCAGTACTCGATTATTTTTCTTTTAGAGATACGTTAAGCATTGTATTTCGTTAATCCCACTATACTCCAGAAAAAAACTTCGCGTCTACAAATTATTTAATTTAGACTAGTCTTATATTTTTTTTATGGTAAAATGCAGCTAGGGAAAATCAGTGATTCAGTTTCCTTTATTCATCAGTTTAGCCATGGGATAGCTTAGAGGGCCTTTTATTGTTCTCCATTTTTATTAGTAACACCTTAATACTGAGACACTCGTATATTGTCATCTATAAAAGATACGTTAGCGTATAATATTGAATATACATTTTGGCGACCTCATGGTTAATTATGCTGTATTTGCGGTTCAATTAATATGACTGCTTTTCAATTAATGTAACAAAATCTACCTTCATATGTACCCCACGTACAACTCATCGAGGATTTATAATAATAGCGTGATAATCCGGAAATACCCTGTCCACATCATTGGTTAACCTACTGCTTGGTTTCAATGCAGTATGACTTATCGGTAACGCGTACATCATTCAGCTAAGGTCCAAACTTTTTGGAAGCATCTACGGTATCCGTAGAATCAGAAAATTATCTAAAGCTAGAACGTGCCTGTTCTCATGCGATGCCTTTTTCACTTTGCATATGGCATATGGCTTGAAGTATTACGGCCTAAACTACGGCTACTAGATTACGCCCATCATTAGGCTCTAAAACGAGATCAATTAGATGTATTTTCTATCACCTTCCATGAAAGCGTCCCCCATAGAGGCGTTAAATATACACGATGTACCTTACAAGAGAAGTATCATGTATATAGTATTCATTCCATATATCCTTTATTATATGGAATTTAGGGTCACCATGCGAATGTTTGTGAAGCTTTGAAGTGGCGTACTTGCTCCCGAAATAGCTACTCCAATCTATTGCTTTTAGCTCCTTGCCTTAGAAGTGTTGCTGGTAATACATTCACAGTCCGAGGCATACTTACATGGATTACGTCTGAAGTAGATATCAGGATACTAAATAGCTCGATTAAGTGTTTAAGCGTTCTCCGAAGAAATACTTCCTAAGTTATTCTATGATCGTTAATGTGCTAGTAAAGTTTTTCTGTATACCTAGCACAACTTAATGACGATTTTGCGTGAAAAGTAGTTATTATACTGGTATCGGCAGGTATACATTTGTTACGAAAATTGTGCTAAACTACATTATAATATGTGTGCTCCTGTATGTCTAAGGGAGAAAGGAAAAACTGTCAAAAGAAAAGACCACTGGATTTCTGTCATAATGGTTATATAATACACTTGATTATATTAATGTACACAGGTACATTTGTAGTTTAGTGATTAGTTATGCTGCATTACCATAGCACTGTTTTTACTACACCCTTTAGCCTTTATCTCAACGTGCTATATCATTATATTCCGTGCCCCACGGAGGTATAACTCACAGACAGTTATGACATATTGCACCTTCATTGCTTTTATAGAATAAATAAAGAAATAAAATACGATTTAGAGAAATGAACGAAGTGAATATAATATAATAGTCGTAGCAAGCTTTTGGTTATTTGTATATAATTAAATATTCGCCACTTGGTATTTGTATATTATTCAACTGTAGATTATTTTTATTGAAAATTGTTGCAGGTATATTCCGCATTTAATTTATCACTGCTGTGAGCGATTGGTTCAGCTTGCTACGCCGCCCAAAAGCGACTCTACAGTTTCGTCAGCCGACAGCGAAAATATTGAAGTAAGTGCTAAATAGGAATCGGGAGTCAACGGAGACGTTGCTCCGAAGCGCCCTTTTGCGCTGCAAATCTATTTTACACATCTAGCGTATACATTTCTATCTAATTGGCCGCTTCGCGGTCTTGCCTCCTTTGATCGTTTGGCAAGTAAGTTATTTTGAACTACTAGTTTTATGAAAAAATTTTTAAAATATTTTCCACAACATATCTAAAAGCATACAAGTCTAAAACAGTGAATATAAATTACTTAATTTGTACACTCCAAAACGCTGAAGCATAAAGTGCCGAAAGGCATCAAATATTGAAAGAGTTTTCAAAGCAAAAAATGTTTTTCCCAAAACTGTTCCACCCACGTCGGTTTTTACCAGAGCCAACAAATCCGTCCGCTCCGTTTTCAGACGGCTTGACATCAGGGTTGTGCAGCACGAGCGAGGCCGCTTGGTGGGCTCGCCTCCATTGATCCTTTTGCTACATTTAGCTCTGCACATGCTTTGTTCAGAATGTAAGTGTTTAGAGGTTTCGTCTCTGCTGATCGTGGAATCAAATTGTCCTTAACAATTAACCCAATGAAGAAAATCGCGCCCGTAAAATCTAAGTATATAATTACGAAGAACTTCAAAAACGTCAATTCGTCACATCTACAAACCCACCTCTATCAACTCTCAAAAGAAACATAAATACAAACAGATTCAATGTTAACGTCTAATTTTGCTCTGCGCCTTTAGCGCTTAAACGTTCAGCCTTTTGTGGTTTAGCTCGTTCACAAGGCCGCAAAGAAAAATATAAAATCTCCTCATTTTAGTTCTTGCTAAATCACACACTCCCGTACACTCCGAAAAAGGAACATCGAAAACTGTGCTTAAAAGCGACGGACCTATTCGCTACAGTACGCACCGTAATAGGAACATTAAAAATCCTTCGTAGAAGATACCAAAATATTCCTCACAACACAACCTGAAGCCTTAATGATGTTTTATTACGAAATGAGTGTTCGTAGAGCTGTCGACCAGTGCCGAGCGCTACACAAGTTCATTCTGATTAAGAGCCTCAAGGGAAGAATATGCCACCTCTCTGTTCTGACCCGAGAAGAAATTGATATTCCTTGCAAGAAGAGAATGGTGGGTTGTAATCCTAATTTAGCATAAGTCAAAGTTAACTTCAGGCTGAACCCAACGTATCATATCAGTGTAAAAAGCGCGTTCTTTCATCAATAAAGTTTCGTTAAGAAGTTGACAGTTGGCAGCCCTGTTTCATCCATTCAGCTTCTCTTTCAATCCGGAAAACTGAAAAGACAAGATTGAGCTTTTGGGTCAAGAGTTCGAGCATCTTCTTTCGTCCTGAACAGTACTTCGCCGTACTTCATGCAATATACCATCAATATATGCTTCATCGGCAAGTTGTGGACCATCTCATTCTCAATTTACCTGATTAGCAACCAAACAACACTAAGAGAGGGCTCGTTTGAACAAACGTAGCAATCAATGATGGCTTTCATACTACTTTGACCGTTGCCCTCTGTTTCCTAAATAGTCCATATGTTAAGGTTCCCATTTTACTAGCGTTTGAGCTACCCGGTTCTCGAAACTGCGCCGGTACTCTCTGCATGACTGCTTCGTCCTGTTTGTTTTCAATTCAGCGGAGCAGAACTCAGAAAAGGCAGACCTTTGAGCCTTCCGATTCCACTTCATTCTCTTTTTTTCTCAGGCCGATTAGAGGCTCGATGTACTTGGCCGACTGGTTCTGCGTCAGTTTCTCCTCCTTGTAGTGAGACCTTGAGCAGGTAGGGCAGTAATAAACCTCTCGAAAGGCGCCTGCCACAATTTCCCGTATCACTACGCTTCCATTCGTTCAGCGGTATGGATACATACCTGCGAGCCGGGTACTTGCTTACTGGGCTGCAGATATCTCAGACTGATTAGAGACTCGATGTCCTTGGCCAACTGGTTCAAGGTCAGTTCTTCCTTCTCGTCGTAAATTCTTGGGCAGGTAGAGCAGCACTGAATGTCTCGAAGATCAGCACTTCCTTAGTGCCCGCACGCTTGAAGTAGGGCTCCTGGCCCTGGATTTTGAGCACAACTGAGCAAAGATCACTCGTGTCGACAGAGGCTTCAGGGGGGTTCATAATGTGCATAAGTTCGGCATGGTGACTCTCGGTGGTCGGATACAACTTAACCGCAATTTTCGAGTGTTTCCTACCGATAGGGTATTGACAAGGTCCCGCCTACAAAAAATCCTTTCTTGTAAGAGGGAATTAGCCTGTGAGCAAGCGAGGCACTTCATGAAGAAGTTTCAGTGTCAAGAAAGACGTGGATGAAAAATCACCTGCCCAACAACTTAGAATATCCCCCTGAGATTTCCAAACAGCGGTAATGGGATGAAAGACGAAGCTGAATGGCTAAAACATCTAAGCACTGAGGATGATAGCAAGACTTAGCTGGACAACTGACTTTACTTCCGCCCAAAATGATTTCGTATTAAGGGGAAATCATACCTTTAATAAATCGCAGACCTGCGTTACATCATGTATTTTCTCAATAAAGGTATTCAATTTACGAAGTCTCGTATTGCTCTTCTTTTCCATGTTTATATGTTGAGTCTAAGTTTATATGTTTGTGTAGTGATGTATTGTGCTTACTACTCGCTAAAATGTGTCTCAGGCTGAAATGGGGTAAAAGTACCAACATTAAGAACTTTGCTGGGAATCTCTTTAAGGATTGCTTGTTGTGCTGTTAGGTTTATCATATTTTACAAATAGAGAATTTTTCGTTCGACTAGATTGAACCAAGTATGTAAAAATATACATTTAAATATTATCATGGTGTGGTCACATTTTTCGTAATGTAAAAAGCTTTAAACCTCCTAGAAATAATCAGTGTATTCGTTGTAACATAATTTGTCTTTGTAACCACGGTGTTATACAAGACTAACTGCGATACAACAGGCATCGGGAGACAAAAAGACGATGGTTGAAGCAATCAAAGTTTCTTAAAATAAATAAGCTCCCAAGTCTTTTATAGCTGCGACTTAAGCATTACTTTGTCTCCCTAACGCGGAGCGGCCAGATATTTAAAATACCTTACTAATAGATTATACGACTCTTTGCCTGTACTACTTTTTTTAAAACCTGGTGAACCATCGAAAACTACGCTCCAAAACCATCTGACTTTCCTTCACAGCAGACTACCGGATACGAACGTTAAAAAGCACATGGTCCCAGAGCACATACCTTGAAATATTAAATCATCAATTACACAATTAAATAATCAATTTCAAAATTTAGACGGGAAACAATTCTAAAGCTGAGCAACGTGACGAAACGCACTGCAAATTTAATATTTTTTCGGGATGGAAAACATGGTTTTTATTCATTTAAACAAATGGAGTGCGAGGCATACGTATACTGCTTTGGAGTACTCTGCAGTTTCTGGAATATTACTCTAAAAAGCCTTTTCTTACAAAAATCATCGTCTTTTAAAAACCATCTTCGTATATATGAAAAAGGTACATTTCCAATCTTAAAAAATCGATGGAAAGAAACTTCAATAAAAGCATCAGTAGAGTTACACACATCTAAAATATGTTCCATTGATTCATCAACCACTATCAAAACTGTCAGCCTTTTTCTCGGTAGCCCTCTGACATCTTTAAGCTGTTTTTGACATCTTGTATGAGTCCAAATAAATCGATGCTAAAAACGTATCATTGTTTAAGAAAAGACGCAATCGCAAGCTTCCGCCAACCTACAGGCAAATGTTTTCGGTAATTTATTCAGGATTGACGAAAAGATGGTGGTATCTAGAAAAAACACCATCTCAACCCAATGCAATTTCTTCAACACGTCAGTTCATATTCCGCAGACTATGTTCTACTGAGTTTGGCCTGCCGTATTTACGGCGGCGATTGCTCACTCCATAGAGGAAAGAGAGCAGTTTGTACCCTCATGGTGAAATATTATGCCGTCATATCGGCAATGGGACATTAGGAATCTCGGAATAACGTTCATAGCTCTGCTTTCGATGCAGAAAACGCGTCTTCTTTCCATCCTATGTAACGGCATTAGTGTGCGTGAGGAGCAGAAGAGAAAAGAACACTATGCAGAAGAAAAATTGTACAGAAGAACGCTCCCAAAACTATCATGGCATGTGTCGTGGGCACTTTACCTCTAAAACGTTCAATATGTTGATACTTTTCCATTTTGCAAATTGTATTTGATATCGAGTGGGATTATTTCGAACATTTCGTTTCCTATCATGACCGCTCCAAAACGAGCGACCTTTCACTTTGTGAGTCCTTTAAAGTGGAAAAGACTAGTTGCTATGTTCTCTCTTATATCTACAAAATTACTACGTATACTCATGTGGCATAAAAACGCACTGGGTTTCCATGACGCTGTAAACAAGACTCGCTCAAGATCACGCTTGTCTGTATGCTAACATGTTTTGATCATTTAAAATGTGAGGAATTAAGAGTTAAGAGACCGCAGTTCTTTGGATAAACGTCAATGACATAATTTAACAATAAGAATTTTAGTCGCTATAAACTCCATTTCCTCGTTTTCAGAACTGGCCAGCACAACCTTGACCTTATGTTCTTCCACTCCGAAGGTCAAAAGAAAGGTTTCCAAAAGAGATGTGTTTCAATTACGAGCTAGATCAACTGATATGATTATCAAAATTGACCCGAGCGTTAAACCCCACTCTAACGAATGAGTTGTATAAAAATACATTGTTTTGCCATACATCTTAAAAACACCAGTGAGAGCATAACATCGATTGTCAGCAACTTACCTACATCATAGATAAGCTTTTTAGATCCAGGAAGACGATCTGGGATCTGACTGGGGAGTTTCTCGTTTCTGGTTTGCTCAAAGCTCTATTGTCATGTTTGTACTTTGAGTTCTCATATGCAACAGATATATGAATTCTTTTTAAAAAAAATTGGACTATTTCCATGGCAAAAGGTAGGAGCATTACATTTAGGATGAAATTAAATTGCACTAGATTACGCTTTGGTATTTACAAATTATTGTGGGAAAATGTTATGTTTTGCAAAGCAACTTGCTCGATGACACACATGTTCTTTCTGTACCTTGTTCTAAGCTATTACTTGGGTAACTGACGGTTATACATTTTTTATACTAAACGTTTCCAGTTAAATAATTTGGCGGCATTCTATCAACATTTCATTGGAGCCACTTACGACAATACGGTTTGGAGACCGGCAACTACACCCATTTTAACGTCTGCACCTTCATCTGCAGCGAGTCAACAACAAATCACCGAAGGTAAGTATCGCCAATTTGTAAATCATAGAGCACTTCATTTTTTAATTATTATATAGATATATAGAACTTTTTTGAAACTACTTAGGTGAAACAACAACTGACGCTGCCAGTTTCTAACCTTCTGTTCAGGTATCAGTGGGGCAGACCTTCTCTTGGCTACCCGAGAGAGTCACGGAGCACATTATGCAGCACTGTTGGTCTCTCCGAGAGCCAATCGACTCCCGTAATTTTCGGGTCGCTGCGTGACCAAACCGATTTTCGCGACCTCAGTATGGTATATTTTCGAATTGTGAAAACAAGAGAGAAGGGCCTGATTGCATTTTAAAATGGTATCAGGCCGAAATGCCTTCGTATATATGTATAAAATCGATTGCAAGTTAAATTAAGCTTTTAACGGCAGTAATTTGGAAAAGACATATGAATTGTGTTGAAAATGTCGTAAAGGGTTTTCATACTTTTAGATGTTGAAAAAATAAAACAACGTGGCATTGCCAACGATGCAAAGTCCGTTGGACACTGACATGTAGGACACAAACTTCGTATCGCACATACAGACTGGATTATTAAAAGCAGGTTATCTTAGTTAGATTTGCAATGGTCGTGCAACTTATGTGGGCCTGCATTTCACATATAAGCACAGCTTTACTAAAAAATTATAAGAATACGTTGTAATTGATTCCACTTTAGAAGAAATCATGGTGTCGGGTCTAAAAGGACTTCTAGAGTCAACGGGTCTATACTCAAATGTCGACTCCTCCGACGACTCCGATGTCAGCGACGAAGAAGTTTATTCTAATAGTAAGTAATGGCTCGTTTTGAAACCAACATCGTTTGACCTCCTAATAATAAAACACTTTAGCTGACGCCATCATGCACGCGCTCACATTATATCGATTTTTGTCTACCAATTCAGACACGTTGGATCTCGGGTGTCCGTAATGAATACATTCTAAACATATAATATGAACTCTATATTGTAACGTTTAGAAAAGACACACTATATATGTTCGCAATAGTATGCCCTTCGCATACGCTTCTACCATTTCGAAAAGTAGTGATAATAAATGATACATGGCCATCTGCAGGTGCAGAAGCGAATCGGGGACGACAAAATCTTCTCGAGAAGAACGCCATCTATCGACAACTTATGGCATCAAAGGCGGTAGGTGTGACGTCACAGATCGCAGACGACTCTGGAAGCTGTGCCAACTTTGGCCGCACCTGTTTGCCTCTCCCTTTTTCGGGTCATTTAAATAAGGTTGCACCTATTTCTATCGAAGAAACGCACAAATATCACGAGCACAGCAACACAGAAAGCAACGCTCCTCAAGTAGTCGAACTCGGCCGTTCACTGAATGAGGCTTTTCTTCAGACCAACGGAGACCTGAATAACTACAACTACAGCGAAAAAGAGGTGGAGCGCCGCAAAGACGCGTCCAGTGAGATCCCATTTTTTAACGGGCACCAGTATGCTGAATCCGGGGAGGCATCTACGTCACGCCAATGCGCCTTGATCATCGCCAAATGCCTGCTCTTTCAACATAGCGACCTCCAACCCTCTTTCTGGTTATTCATTCAAAAGTACAAGCGAGCGCTCAATGAGGATGCTGGTGAGTAATTAATGTTATAATGTTATAACGAAATGTTATAATGAAATGGACGTACTCGGACTAAATTTGCTTTTGTTACTTAAGCGTATGATGATTATGCTCAAGAGCCAATTTTAAACCATACTATTGTATAGGTTGGTTGAAATACCATAAATATATTAAACGGTATGAAAATTCAATATTGTTAACAGCTATTTGTATATTTTGTTCAACAGATGTATATAGGATCTTTCTTGAAATCAATGAAGTTGTTGAGAGACTAATATCTGACTTGCCGATAATATTTGTTTCTGAATAACGAGCGATTTATATACGAATATCAATAAAGCATTACGCATTTTACTATGAGCATAACGTTGGACACCTACACGAACGTCGCACTCTAAATATTGAAAGCCCTCGATAGTTCTCACATAATTGAACGAGGTAAGCCATATGTCGGATCAATATTTATAAATACAAATCGTCATTTACAAGCCACGATTTACTTTGATTTGCGCTTTTTTATTTTTTACACAACCTTCCAATTGAAAGGGTTTACCCTCTATTAAGGAAGCCTAACTCTGTTTCGTTGACCTCTTAAGCTTCATTCATAAAGATGACGTCGTAAGATGTTCGGTAATTTTCTATTTTGGGTGTATACACTACTTTCCAAGCCAAAATAAAAATTGAGGTTTCGCTTCTTATATACAAAAAGCGCCCGAAATTACCTGAACTTTTCCAGAGACAATTATAACAACGTATCAACATTTAAATTCATAAGTTATAAACAAATGGAGGTTAAGGAAAATGTTACTAAGGTTCAGCACCTCTGATAAAGAACAAAAACGTTTACGAATTTTTGCAGCAAATGCTAAAAACATGGAATTTCGTAATTCTGATGAAGTTTGCAGTCAGCAAAGAAGTGTTTGTCTAAATTGTGCATCACATAACCTTCATTATAGTATTAACAATTCGTCTAATTGAAGTGTCTGTTTGTGATGCTGCTACTTTACAACTGCGTTTCAAGTTAGCCAAAAAAAATGTCAAGTACAATTTGTGTTGATAAAAAAAAATTATATAAATCAACAGTGATAACTTGAGTGCTATGGAACAATAAATAATAGAAATTAGCTTGAATACCCCATTTTTATAGTCTTAAAACGGAAGAACACATTTAGTCTATGTTGTGATGATTATTTAAGTGTCCAGTACCTAATCCAGGAACTATGCTGTTGTAAGAATGTACAAACGATTGTTTAGATTAAAAACATGTGAATTAGTTTGAACAAATACTAAAATAGTTGTCCACCAGTCAAACACATTTTTAGATCAAAAACACGTATTATATAGTAAATTCTTGAACTCTATAATATAAATTCATAACGTCCATGGCACTGACGAAAATTAAGATAAAAAACTACAAAAGTATCGTGCTTATGGTGGCAATGCCCTTCAGGTGCGTGGGAGCGTTTGCGCAATGAACCCAATCCGTGCGTGGTATCGGCACTTTTGTGGGCATTCCTGGAATCTGCTTTAACTGAACCAGTGTTGTCGTCTGCTGAACTTACACAGATCGTCCTTAAACCAAAGCAGCCTGCGTCTGTTCTTCAAACATTCCCCAAGGTAATTCTCTCACCCGAAAAGTTTCAATAAGTAAAAATTTACCTCCAGTATTTAGTTTTTTGTGCACGAAAAGGCTTTCTATTTAGTGTGGTCACACCCTTTGATTTTATATGCTCAGCTATATATATATATATATATATATATATA
>MNPL01006316.1:0-13148 GCA_002081605.1 Tropilaelaps mercedesae | reverse complement strand
ATGGGTGTGTGTGTGTCTGTGTATGGGTGTGTGTGTGTCTGTGTATGGGTGTGTGTGTGTCTGTGTGTGTGTGTCTGTGTGTGTGCGTGTGTGTATGTGTGTCTATGTGTGTGCGTATGTGTATGTGTGTGTGCGTGTGTGTATGTGTGTGTGTGTGTGCGTGTGTGTATGTGTGTGTGTGTGCGCGTGTGCGTGTGTGTGTGCGTGTGTGTGTGCGTGTGTGTGTGCGTGTGTGTATGGGTGTGTGTGTGTGTGTGTGTGCGTGCATGTGTGTGTATGGGTGTGTGTGTGTGTAAATGTTAGGTAAACGTGAATTTTAGCGTCGGACCGTATCGTCGTGTGTGGTGGCTTGAACCGTTACTGACGGCCACCAGAGTGGAGTTGCTTCGACCTTGCCTGTAGCCGTGCGGGGGGTTTACGACGCGTAGTTCTAGACCAACGACTCTGCCAGGACCACCCCAGCCTCTCTGCGGGGTGAACTGCGTGATAAGACATTCGCCCATTGGATCTCTTCGACACGAGTCCGTAAACGAAAATTATTCTCTGCTCGGAGGTCTCTCAATCGGAGGGTACTCATCGGCCTCGAGAACTACCGAAGCCGTCGCGCGAAAGGGGGATGCGGGGTGCAGAAGTGTAGCCGCCTCTTCGAGGCGTTCTGTTCTCGGAACTTCTGAGAAACATTCTCAGACACATTCGCCTAGTCGTGCAGCGAACAACAGCCGCGTCGCGTCAGGCGGCGTCATGGCAATCGGTTGCGATGAGTGAGTAGAGCGAATTCGTTCGCAGGAGTGCTTCTTCCGTCGGAACAGGAAGCCGAGGGGGGTGGCTTCAGTTTTGCAATGAACCAGCCTAAACAGAGGCACGCCTCAGAGCGAGCACCTCAGAACACGACTGAGTGAGCACCGTGAGGCGCACAGCAGAAGCGTCCTTCGTCTAGCAGCGAAGCGTGTCGCAACGTCAGCTGGGACGCTATAAAGATAATCGTTTCGGCCGCGCTCGAAGGTCGCGCCTCACCTACTCGTGAGCGTTCAGCGATTCGAAAAAACAGATCGAAAATTGTCGTCGGCCTAAAAGTTCGCGTTTATCAAGCGAGTTGACACGGCCCAGAAGTTCGCAGCGAAGTGGCGCGTTCTTCTGCGGACAATCCGTGCGCCTGTTTGCAAGCGGGTCGACTTCTGCAGCCCTGCTAAAATGCAGAAGGCCTCGCGGATGGGGGGGCGTTCGCTCGAAGCTCTATCACTGCCTGAATGTCCTACCGATCTCGGACTTCCGGCCTTCGTCCCGCGCGTCGTTTGCGCCCCACCCGCGGATCGCTACTCCGACAAATTTGCCGAAGTTGTTTGCGTTTCGGAACGAAGATCAGGTAGCAGAAGAACAGGCGCACGGACGTCTGCGCTGGCGATCTACAAAGTGATCCGGTGCAGACGAGATGCCTTTTCCCGGGCTCGCGTCGATAACCGAGCGGAGTGACGCTTCGCAGTCGCAGCCATCCCACACACACACACACACACACACACACACACACACACACACCATTCGGTAGAAACGCTGGCCAAAAAGCCTTCAGCGATTTCGATTCGCTCGCTGACAGGTGCCGCTTGTCGATTCACGCGAACGCCCGCGCAGTACCAGCGCGAATCGCTGACCGCGCGTCGTCGCGTAATCTCGTCGCGATGGAGCGCGTCTCGTTGCAAGGCAACTGTCAGCTGGCAAATCTGTGCACATACTCGTGTGGTCTCTGTCGACGTACTCGTGTCGCGTCGCTGTCGCAGGCGATTCGTATAGATCTCGGCCGGCCGTATGTTATTCTTCTCCGGCCGCCTACTCGCGTCTGTCAGTTGTTCTTCACCGACTGGCGTAGGCACACTCAGGAGCCAACACATTCCCCGCGCCGTATCAGAGAACTAACTCAGCTGGACTGCTCCGTCTACTCCTGAGTTGCTGCTCGTTCCGAGACATTCCGAATCCGTTGCGGACTTCCTTGGTGCTTCATGAGACGGAGCCCGTAGATGTGTAATGCGTCCAATGGCGTGTCAGAAGACCGAAGCTTCGCACGGACGGGGGGTCGACAACGTCTGCCGTCGACGAAGAAACCCAGCAACGTTTTGGGAAGGCGCAGGTGGTTTAGCGCGGTCGACCCGATCGAAGCAGGGAGCAGCGTTGGTTCAGTAGCCTCTGGATGGCGAGCGAAGATCGGCAAGCGAAGATCGGCAAGCGAAGATCGGCGGTTGATTTGTTACTGTAGAGGTGGCCTGAGGAAGGATGATTTTCTCAAAAGGCTGCGATATGAACAAGACGTTAGAAAATCTGTAGAAGTTACAAATGAGTCTCCTCTGCGCTATTCGGCTGCTGGGAGGGACAGTTTCGACGAGAACAACAATGCCGATGAAGAAACTTCGTCGAAAGTTAATTAATTATGGTTCACTCCGTGAAACGGCTCCGAAAGGACTATTGAGCTATTTTATTTCTACTACAAGTTGAAGAAGAACTTCCCTTTGTTATATTGCTGTGATTATTTTTATTATCGCACTGGTGGCGCCGTGGGGAACCACCGTCGTGTGAATTTAGCAGACTTCAAAATGCCCAAAACAGAAACGGTAGAATAAACAATACTCATACTGGACGCTACCGGGAATTATTTTCCCGTCGTTCACGCCCTCCACTCGTCGTCAGTCGAC
This sequence comes from Tropilaelaps mercedesae, assembly GCA_002081605.1. Classification (NCBI taxonomy): domain Eukaryota; kingdom Metazoa; phylum Arthropoda; class Arachnida; order Mesostigmata; family Laelapidae; genus Tropilaelaps; species Tropilaelaps mercedesae. The sequence goes on along the minus strand of MNPL01006316.1, from coordinate 10,470 downwards.
AAATCGACAAGTCGAGAGGATCTGGTGGAAACGAACTCAGGAACTCAGTCGTCTATAGGTCGGCAGCCATCTTTAGATACGCCCGAAGATTTGGCCGCGTCCATAGAAGTCGACGTTCTGTTTCTGTCGACGTCTGTCGAGCGGATCTGAATCGCTTCGATTTGCCGACTACTCGACTCGATTCCACCTCCTCCTTCTCTCCACCTCCTCCTTCTCTCCACCTCGTTCTTCCACCTCCATGCCTCAACAATGGCGATAGCTCTGCTCGTAACGAAAGTATCGACACCCGTTAGCACGCGGATGGCGGAATTCTCTTCGCCAGATGACGTCGATAAAGTAGACGCGGACAGTGAGGCGCAAATCTTCCCCTTGATCAGACAGAGATGAACCTCTCTGCTGGTTGGCATTGGACGATCGGTTCATCCATGAACCATCGCAGCAATCGTTGGCTGGTGCGCGCGCTTCTCCATTTGGACGCTACGGCACGAAACGCCGTAGTCGAACGATCGTTTCCGTTAGGTTCGTGTTATTCGTGCCGATGCAAACTGAGTGTGTTCGTCTTGTTCTCGTTGCTCGTCTTCGGCCGCTCGACGGACCTAGCGGTTGTCCTTGACAGTTTATTGTACTGCTGCGAGCCGCGGCGAACGAGACACCTGATTGCCAGGTCTACAGTGTCAGCAGGGGCGAGGAAAACAAAGATCTGACACGCCATAAGCGGAGTTTACGTCGTTTTTCACTAGCGAGCGTCGTTGGCGTCGAGGCCTTACTGGCGGTGGCTTCCACCGCGGCCTTGTCGACGGCCTACCTCCCCCGGTAAACCTACAAAGCCTTGACCCTCGCCCCCCCTGGGACGAGAGAGCGCGTTTAAGGCCTGACTGCCGACGACGTCGGAAACCTTTCTCACGGGGCTCGTAACCTCAAACTACCTATCCGACAAACTCGCCACTTCCGGAGTCGGAATAGTTCCGGCGCTACAAACGACGACGACGACGGTCTGGCCGCGCTCGATCCAAGGCGTTCTGCAGTCTCCTCGTGACCTTGTCGATCTCTATTTATCGTGTATCTCACTATACACACCCCTACGTATATATATATATATATATATATATATATATATATTGCAGCGTGTTTTATTACCGAGGAGATGAGCTGGAGAACGCAGGATAGAAGAGGGATAGAACAAATCCTTTTGGACGGCGTCTACGTTCATCGATTGCGAAATCGTCCGCTTCAAAAACGGCAGCTTTCAACAGCGACAACTCCCGCGAGCATCGCATCCTGATCGGCTTCGTAGAAAGGTCAAGGCCGTCCAGATCCGAGAGGAAGGATGGGAAGGTTAGAGAAGCGGAGTTCGATTGCGCAGGGGGGGGGGCTATCTCGTTACGTTGCGCTTCAATCTCCAGCCCCCCTGGCTACGTTGCAACTTCGGTTGAAGCCGACAACGAAGTCAGACGAAGCTTGAGGAATTTCTGGGTGTTTTTTTCTCTCAGGAAAGAGGACGAGGAAGCGGTGAAGAAATTTCGCCATAGGGTCGCCACGCTTCGCGATACGACCCCCAAGGACTGGTACTGATCGAGGAGGGGTGGATCACACGAGACCATGGGGCGGATGTCGGAGGGGGCAAATACCATGTATGCGGTAAAACACGACAGAACGAAAATTGCGGCGTGATGGAGGCCATTTTGAAAGTGTAATGCACGATGAGGCAACCCGAGACGCTGAGCGCACGCTCGTGTTTCGAGATCTGCCCAAATGGGTTTGGCAGTGGCCTCTGTATCTTAAAGAGATCGTATAGTTCAAGGTCGACGCGGGTTTATTTCAGGCGCGACCAGATAGTAGAGCAATGTTGACCTTGCGTCGAAGCGTAATAGGCGTACTACTACCAGAATAAGCCAAGGAATTAGGGCGAACGTTATGAGCATTTTTGTTTTACTGAGGTAGGCGGACAGGACGCGATGCTTCAGCGGTCGAAAGGCCGCTCCTGAAATACCTGAATTGGCGACATTGTGTCCTTCAGTTGGCCTGGACGATAGTCGGAGTGAAGGTCTTCATCGGCTAAGGTGATGGCTTCGACCAGCTGAGTGCCAACCCCGGCTAGACCTTTCGCCATTCCAGCATCGTCTCCTGCTCGAGAACTCCTGCTCGTCATCGCCTCGCACAGGAGGACGCGGTCCGCGCGGGTTCGGAGCTGGTTTCGCGTTACCTTGAGGGTCAAGGACTTGCCTGGCCGGTACATGCAGGCGTCGGGTCGACTTCGTCAGCGGCAGACTTCGTCGACCCATCGTCCAATGCAATAATGACCCATTGACACGGGACCGTGTAGGTTGTCGTCAGTCGCATCTTGACGACGCGGGGGGCCCATATTACTTCTACTTCTTCGAGTACTTCTACGGATAATTGCTACTGTTCATTCTACTGTTGACACTCAGACTACTCTGAGCCCGCCTCGCACACTGGGTGCTATGGAAAAAACACGCGAAGCCGTATAGAAAAACAGCAAAGCTGTATAAGTAGGCGAGATGTGTATACATCGATAGAGAAAAATTACAGAATTGCCTACGCGAGAACGATGCAGGGCTGGGGGGACATGCGATGAGAACGAATGCCCCAGGAACAGGCTAGATTCCCCCAGAGATCTGTGCTTGTGTGATGGGGGCCCTTCGAAGAACGACCGATGGGAGGGGGGGATGGTGTTCGGTGCCGTGCAAGAGCTTCAGATTGGGGACAGTTTGAGCGACGGTGCGAGAATCTTTCAATAGGACGACATTTTCCTTTGTCCTCGGCATTATATGAACACACCCGAATGGAGCAGAAGAGCCCTCTGAGATTAACAATGTTATTCTATGTTGTCTCTTTTTCTCCTTTAAGATATAGTGGAACACGCGATGCGGAGCGAGCGAGGGGGGTCCTTTAGCGTTCAATATTTGGCGAAAAATTTCGACTTGGCGATGTTCTTCTCGAAGCATCGCGTGTGCGTGGAGTCCTCGGACAGAGGCTGCATACGGCAGTTAAAATTCGTTGCGCTCGAATGATTCTCATCTCAGTTCTGTCACTCCTCAGAAAGCAACTCCGAGGTGCATTGACTTCGGACCATGGCGGAAGCCTCCCCATGGCGGCCGCCTCCCCACGGCGACCCATCGTCTGCGAGTTGGTCCGACGAACAAAGCATTCGTCTTTGCCATAGCCAACCTCGGCCGTGTTATTTCTATCTGCGTCTCCCAGGATCCTACCAGGCCCACGGCTTCAGTCGCAGTGAGTTCGAGAGCGACTTCACTTGGGCTGATGATACAGTCTTGTTAGTCGAGAGAAGACGGCTGTGTGGGGGGTGTCTGACCACTCGGCGCCCGAGGGCGTCTTGGCCTGTTGCGCTGAGGACGAGATTTTGTGCAGGGCCAATGGAAGGGCCAGCTGCGGCTCGGTCGATCATCTGGGGGACGGTATGATCAGACGTGGCTATGCGGATCGCGGAGGGGGGGGCATAGCTCCGCTCAATCATGGCCAGTGGTAACACGCTAGGCGTAACGTGGGCCAGACGAAGAAAGGATTCCGAAGTGAGCATACGCAGCGCGTATCGATTGCGCCTGCTATGAGGGCCTCGCTAGACGCGGGGGTCCGACTCGGTGTAGCGAACAAGAGCGTCGTGTTCATCGACACTAAATCGCTTGATTTAGCCAGAGCTATCTGGTATTTGATGAGGTAGTGGACGACGTCCTTCTCGGCCTTGTTCGCCGGTAAAAAAAACGTTCACGTCAGAAGATTGAGGTAGAGTCATCTCATTGTCCATTGTCATAGGCCGAAGGCTGCCGATGACTGTCCTCTTGCATTTATGGCCGATGTCCAGTACGCGTCAGGGCTGAAACCTCTCAAATTCTGGTGGTGGACGACTAAAAGACGATGGCCTGCAACTCGCTGGGGCTCGTTTTCGAATCTGTGATACACAGGAGATGTACGAAGTAGTCATGTTACTCAAGCTAAAAGCACCCGTGCTCATATGAAGGGGGTAACGACTTCCTGCAGATATTTTGCGTGTCTCATTTTTTAACACTGACACGTTATGTACCCTACGGTCCGTTGTGGTTCGCCTTGTTCGCCGTTACTACAAAAACTCAAATTCGTTTCTAGTTTTCGACGTAGAAGGGGTCATGCACTGACAATGGCCCCGTTGGCCGATGGTATCGCCATATGGCCGTGTGTTTAGAAACGAAACAGGATGACACGTTTTTTCTTACTCCAATTCCCATTAATTATGAGGATTCGACATCGACAGCATTAATGGAACTCTAATGACTGTTGGAGTCAGCCAACTGAGGAAGGCCTGTTTCCTAGCGACGAACTTCGCTGTTCAGAACTTCGCTTATACCTGAAAATCTGCGATGACCCCGCTGCCATCACGCTCTATTTGCAGGACGTCCCTCAGCGAATGTCGGCGAACTGCGCCGTCGTTGATTAAATTGTTTTCGTGGTAAGGACGCATCTCACACTAGAACAGTGTCCCGTACCCCGTCTATACGGTTCCCGTAGGGGCCTTCCGTGCGCCCCCTGCACCGCCCCCGCCTGAGTTGTCGGCGAAAATTGTGGATGTTGATGTAGGAAAATGTCCTGCGTCAGCCCCGCCCGCTGCAATAGCCTGAAGCAAATCTGTTCGGCACGCATGGCCGAGAGAGCATTTCTACGCCCTCGCTTCTCGCCCTCCGTTGGAGGTTCGGAGTCCCGGAACGGTAAACGGAGGCGAGTGGGGGCCAAATTGCCCCAGGCTCTCCCGCTGTCGCCCCTGCGGCCGTCCGTTCTTGAACTCTTGAATTCATTCGTAGTCGAAAATGAAGTCCAGGGAGCTGCGTTCCGCGACGCGGGCCAGACGCGTACCCCGGTGTAATAGTTTCTTCGCACGCCACTCATCCGTGTGCCCTGATCGGATTATTGGCGCCTGTCATAATAGTGAAACGCACAGAGAAGTTCGTCCAGGCGTGAGTGCAGACTGTGCCGACATATCGGCGGTAAAAAGCGATTCTCTATCGCTTTTGAGCGTTTTCATACATTTTTCTCCTGTTCGAGCGAGAGCTTGACACCAGACTGATCAAATCGCAATACCGGATTTTTCGCATTTACCCATACGAGAGAACGTCGATGCGGACACTTGTCCACATAATTGTTTGCCAAGAGTGTGTGTGTGTGGGCAGAAATTTGTGCTGTGCCGTTAAACTCGCCTAGTTAAAACGGCCACGTCCGGCCGCCACCTTTGTGGAAAACGGGAAAAGGCCGAACGCCTTCGTGCGTGAAGCTGAAGCTCTTCTGGCGCGGCTTGATAAGCCACCGCCGCCGTGTGTGTGTGTGTGTGTGTGTGTGTGGACCATATTTAGATTCCTCCGAGACGCACGTTGACGCCATGGCCATTGTTGCTGCTAGTATAACATTCATTGTTGCTAATATCATAACTATCATTGTTGCTATTATCATAAGTGTCATCGTTGCTAATATTATGATTGTTGATGTTGTCATAGTCGTCCTTCCTGGCACGGCATCCTCGTCTGACTTTGCCATGCTCGAGTAATATCGGCGAACCGCTACGGAACTACGTGACTGTCTAAGCCAGCCAGAAATCCGGCGAAAACCCATCTCGACGCGCCGCTTCTCCGAAGCGAACAGAAACTTACCTTGGAAAAGGGTTCCCTCGGAGATATTGACCTTCAGCGTTTACACCGCTGCTTGGTAAATGCTGCCAGCAGAATTCTCAGAAAAGTTGCTCAGAGAGTCCGCGGAGACAGAAAAGCCTCGTTCAGACGAGGGTCCCTATGGCCTGGATGGATCGGTCTGATAAACAGGCGCAGGACTTTATTGCCCACTTCGGCCGCTCCACGCCACTGAGCACGTTGACGTGCATTGAGCGATACGTTGACGTCCACGAGGCGAAAAAAATCTCTCCCCGCTATATATATATATATATATATATATATATATATATCGCCAACAAACCTATGAAAAAATCCAACAAACTTTGGCCTACTTGACCTTTCGAGCAGGATTCGGCGCAAAATGTCCTCCCGAGCCGAGTTCACAAACGCCAGGAGAAAAGTCCTCCTCGACTCCGCCAACTTCAAATGTCATCCTTGTCCTCCTGGCAGAAATAACAGGCAGGGACGAGCCGGCTGGTCGTATTCCTCAGGGCCCTCGTTGACCGTTGAAGAGGATTACCTTCACGTTTGCTCGATGATTCCTAGCTGTCATCACATTTTGGAATAAATCCCTAGCTCGTAAAACACCAGTCCACGACAGGAAGTGAAGCGCAAGCCGTCGTCCGTCGACCTCAAGCGAATTCCCGCTCCGACAATTCGGGCTTCGGTACCTCGACATCCGTTGCCGAGACCGATCAGACGTGAGTTCAGAGTGGAGGGTTCCTATTTCGCCGTAGAGACGCTGGGGTACCGGCGTGTCCCCGATGGACGAACCAACCCCGACGCCACGCTCGATGCCCGTGCTAAGTCATCATCTTCTGCCGAACTCGACCGTCGGAGCAGTGAATGCGTGGCCATCGGCCCGGAGCACCGCCCGAAGGCCCCCATTGCGCTGAGCCATTTGTCAAGGCTTATCAAATTCAAATTAAATTGAATTTGTTACCGCCGGACACTGCTACGCCGATGGCCGCTACCAACACTGTAGGACGACCGATTCCGGTGCTTTCTAACCTGTACACACACACACACACACACACACACACATCATGAATCTCTGTCGCAGCTGACAAGTCTCTCATGAGCTTTCGTATTTGCGCGGCTCCGGCCAGCGTAGGCCATAATGTGGAGCTAGGCCGAAGGAGCCGGACCGGGCTTGATTGCCAGCGGAGTCCCTCAACTCAACGTTGGAAATTAGTTCCTTTGTGCCGAGATGGAGCTCTCGGTGCACCAGTGCCACGGGGAAACGCGCCTGAAATCGCAGCGTTGACTCCATCGACAGGAACGTGTTGAGGTGGTTGTGTCGGCATTGCACGAACGTGTGTGGACCTATTCGGCCTTGTCGATATTTCTACACGGTCGTCTTCGGTGCGCAGGCGCAGCAGCTTCGGCAAGAAGGAACAAGACGGAGAGGTTTGTTCTGAACGAAGTCGCATCGTAGCTGTTTTCAACATAGTCCGAATGCAGCCTGCATCTGATCAGTACCATAGTCCATGTCTAAGAAGAGGTCTTCACTTTTCTCTCTCGAGTTATCCGCTGATCCGGGGTGTGTCTAATGGACGGAAGTGGCTGTGGGGGCTGCTCGAGAGGCTACTTGGCAATACCTCGTGCTATTCCTCTGCTCGGTGTCACCCCTGGAAACGCGGAAGCGGAGCACGCAAAGGTGTGCTCGAGCGACTGCCTTGCAGACGCTGAATATATTTTAGTTGATTTGCTAATTGGTGTGGAGTTTTGTTGATAACGATTGCCGCCGTAGACGCATCACGTCGGATGCGACGTTAGCGCGAGAAGTTGAAAAAGCAAAAACCCTCTTTTTTTATGTATATGTACTTTCACGACGTGGAACTCTATATCTGTGTGTATAGAACTGCTGTGACGTGTGTAATTGCGCTCTTACAACGGAGTACACTCACAATGTCGGAATTTTTTGACTTTTAATACTATCATTTTTATGAAAACGAAAATGCCGGACAGAAGCCGTTCCGTCAATTAGCGACATGGTTATTGCTATGGCGAAGACAAAACGACGCTAGAAGCAAATTCGTAGGAGTGCTTTGTGTGACATATATCCATCCCCATGTACGAATCAACATTACGTATCGAATGTTATTTGCTAAAATCGACTAGTTTCGACAAATTGAGTACGTTTCTTGCTAGCGACTTGTTCCTTCAGACGACGCCTGTACAGTAGAGTCTCGTCTGCGTCCGACTCTGGAAACGCCGCTGGACGTCTCCATCGGACAAGGCTAATCGGCCAGAATATCGCAACGAGAATTGCTAACAGTTCGCTCACATTAGCCAAAACAGCGAGAACTTCAATGCTCGCATGGATTCGAACATTACTATTACTACTACTACTACTCGCTTTCGACTACGGCCTGCAGAAGGAGGTGCAGTCCTACGGACGTCATCCTCTCGCTTGGACGCAGTACCTCTCGCGTCCAGTACGGCTATCACCGCATGTCCAAGGAGATAATAAAGTACCGGTCTTGGCCTAGCAGTGAATGAGCCTAAGCTATGGCCGTTGTTCCTATCTGTATATCTGCGTGTACGACGACTTCCTGCGCGGGCTCCCGCTTTCAGATTTTGGCTCTGTCCCTTGAGCAAGGGGGTCTGGACCTTTGGGGCGTCCTGAGCGGTACATAGAGCATAAATACCCACAAGACGTCGAGTGTAACCTATGGCGACCTGCCCTCACTTAGCATCCGGGGGTCCGTGCGAAACAGCAGAGAAGAGCTCGGAAGTAATCTAGCGGAAAACGGTGAGCCCCAGTGGCACGGAGGACTCGGTATCCCCACAACCCCCACCCCCCTTCCCCAGTGACGTCTTCCTGCGTCTGAAGCTTTGAGGTAAACCGACATATCAGCGCACTAAAAGGTCCTGCAGCCCCCGCATGCCCTGGTAGACACCTTCGCCTCAAGGTAGAACGTCTTTGCGTCGCTGGCTGGCAACCATGAGCAAGCACAGTTGATAGCGTCTAGGTGAAAGACACAGTCGCTTAGACGCGCCTGGAAAATTGGCATAATCCTGTGTCCTAGGAGGACGGCCATGTACCTGGCCGGACCGACATGTACCGTCCGTCGGGTGGCCTGATGCAGTCTCAAGAACAGTGACCGACACGTCTGCCCTAGCCATGGCATTCGGCGTTCCGTAGAAAGCAGATTTCGCAGTATTTTTCTATGTTTCCATGGGAACGCCAAGCAACTCTCGAGCGGAGAACAAATGGCTGATCCGAAATTTCATGTCCGATGCCTCAGAACTTCGTGCAGCAACGAAAAAACACTGTCGTAAAGTGGATACTCCACTGAGCGTCGACTTGCTTCGATGGTCCGGGGCGTCTGCCACGACCAGTCAAATCGACGGACGCCATCTTAAAGGGGCCTGTGGGGCACCCTTAACCATGTTTCTGTTAGCCGATTTCGACTTTTCGGAGCTTGGAGGCTTTTCCTATTTGTTTCTTTCCTCGTAGACGCACGTCACTCAATCCCATTACTTACGCCGAGACGGCTTCTCGTCGCACGGACTTCGCGCGCCTCCATCTTTGTTCCGCCAAAACACGGCAGCAGGAAATCTGCCTTCCATCTCTCAGGCAAAATTCGCCTCTCTACCGAAAACTCACTTCAGGTTACGCACATTTCCTGTTACATAACGCGCGCAGTCAAACACTATTAACATCCCGTGTACCTCTCCTGGTTCTCCTGGTTGTTTCCTTCGAGAAATCAAGCCCTGTATAAATAATTTGATCATCGACGCTATGGACGAACGCGGCCTGTCGGGGTGTCCTGTTCGGCCGACGAAGTAACAGGTTGCTGTCATCTGGTTAGCGGGCGCGGGCAGTTATATTTGTTATGTTAGTCGAACAATGCGCGAAAAATTGGTGCTGGCTCGCTCGAAGCGATCTCTTCAAAACTCAGCTAGCAGGCGTTACAGATTGGCGTCACTCGAGTGTCGAGATGGACGACGCGACCTGCGGCGATTTGACGCGCAGCTCTTGCGGTAGCGAGAGAAACAGCGAAAACGCCAATTCGAGCTGAGGGCCAGTGAGACCTTAAGGCCCAGCCCATAAGGCCCGTCAAGGCTAATAAACGCTCATGCCCACGCGGCCGTGCCAGGGCCTACGGCCGACTAAGAGCCTGGCGCTTAAACCCGACCAGCCACACGTATCTGGCCGACTTGTCTCTGAAAGATTTGGCACCGGAGTGTTTATGCGGCAATCGCTCTATGGACTAGTGGCATGATTTGTTCAGCGTGATTTGTGCTGACGCCTAGCAAATACAGACACCCACTGTGCCGCTAAGCGCTCGATGATGATATTAGAATTTCCGAATGAGTAAACAAGTGAATCGAGAGAGTAGAAAGTACAAAACAATCTGTGTGCGCACGCCCATTGTGAGATCTGCGGCCGAATGGCGCTGACGTGTAAAACACATAACTTATATATATATATGTATATATAGCTGCTTCAGGCGTTCGCGAGTTCCATTTCCTCTCAACCAGCTGAGCGACTTCACGAAATCTCAACTCCTATTAAGTGAGCAAACCTTCGAGCATTCCATAGCGTCCCGTGGCGGAGTAAATCGTCACCTAACGATGGCCCCTCGAATCAGGGTCAGGGAGGGCGATCCCTGCTAAACCGGCGCCCTCAGCGCCTCCTTGAGGTCCACATACACGAGGTCTTTTCATGCGTTTCCCTTCGGCGCCTTTTTTACTGTCTTCACCTCTACTTCGTCGACGGCTCGGCCGCCCACGCCAATCTCCCTGAGCTCAGTACGGGCTCGTCAGAGTTGTTCGTGGCGTCGAAAGC
>MNPL01006315.1:27415-37799 GCA_002081605.1 Tropilaelaps mercedesae | reverse complement strand
ATGTTTCGCTCAGGGCACGTCAAGCGCCGTAGAGCCGTTTAGACTAGCTCGCATCTTTTTTCCAAGAAAGGCTTCGAGCAATATGGCCGACGCAAAATAGTGCCGACTTCGCCGCCGTCTGACGACGGTACTGATATGGATATTCTGCCAGGCGAGGGTGATTCGTAAACGCCTCGGACGGTCGTCTATTCCGTTAAATTTATGGAGCTTTTTCCAATGAATGCGATATTCGGCCTTCATTGAGGCGAACGGTGATATGCATTTTTCACTTGCGGACGCTACTAAGGCCTTTCCCAAAGAGATCAAGGGGATCTGCGAACAGTTTAAACAATCTAAAAGAATCAGCATAATCGGGAGGTAATTTCGGACAAGGATTTAGGCCCTTGTTTTGCATGAAACACTTCTAAGGCAGTTTCCAGCCGTCGTAGGAGTCGGCTGGAAACGACCATCTCCAGGGAAAGAAGTTTCCGGATCCTGTCCCTCGCTAAAACGACGATCAACCGTAGCCAACCGACAAGACATCGCCTCATTCCTTTTTCCTCAGTACAGGTCACCATCATATTTCGTAGACCTGTGCTTACGTGTAGTAAACATTATAGGGCAATCAAAGCGGGCAAACCTTTTGCCCAGCGCTTCACGACATTTCAATGACGATGGGAGTGTCGGAAGCCGTTGAAGGTGGGAAATTACCTTCGTAATGTCATCTTGTGCCTTTGAAACACCGGCAGGGCCATGGCCACATTGACATCCTCCATTGCAGAAGATGCAAGGCATTTGAATACTAGCCACCTCATCAGGGTAGATTAAGGAGCCGTCTCATGGCACTCGCCATGTGAATAAACCCTTGTAAGAAAACAGAACACATGTTGGCCGATATAAGGCAACAGACAGAAACTAATCCGCGCCCGGCTATCCCTCCGAACGCGGCGACGCGGAATGTTGCATTGAAACCGGCACTTTTCGTTCTTCTCCTCGGATGGGTATACATCCCCGCTCGGTATTCCTCATCGGGCCCTGTTCGATCTAAAGTGACGCGCTTCTTAATTACGAGTGCTTTCTGAGATTTAAAATGAAGTTTTCTACCCAGAGACAAATCGGGAATCGACTTCATCAACTAAATAGTACTTCACTTAAAGAATCCTACGAAAAAACTAGAACTTGAAACTGTCTTTTAAGCGTTTACACAAACTTTATGACAGGTCTTCGTGGTGAAGAGGTGTGGCGCCGTACCGAATCTACTTTTCGACTTCTTCTTCGGCGATATCAGTTTGCCGTAGCAACTAAGCTACGAGGGAGCAATATCGCAACAAGGGCTTCAACCGGTGAGAGCTTCTGTGCCGGTCGTCGACTGGGAACGCCAGAGTTCGAATCTCGCGAACGAATCCAGTGTACGAGATATCCGTACGACCATGTTCATGTAAAGCAGACTCAATCGGCGCTAGTTGTAAAAGTTCTTCCCACAGTCCCAAAACTGCGGAGCTAATTTTGCGGGGCGTTACTGCGGCAGTGTCGTATCCATACGAGCTCGGTCTCTGCAATATTTCGAACTGCCATCAGCTGGGGGACAGAATCCGGAGGTAGAAGGAGAACCTTTTTTTGGAGCGACAGAGGACATGAGTGCATGTGGGGCCGTTGACCCGTGTCGACTGTGTACGGGACGTACAGCCGTAGGTCGTAACCCGGCCTGAATGGACTGATCAAGATTGTAGCACTACGAGATGCCTAGAAGGCCTCCTGGCTTCGCGTACCTATTGTAGCCGAATAGACGACGGTGCCCGAGCAGATAGAGCATCGAAACAAACCGCTATTCTAATGTTACTTTTTAGACAGTACTTCGCTCACTCAAGATTTGGCCGGAAAGCAAAAACCTTGGAAAAATCTTGGAGCGCATTGAGAGCCCGAGCAAAAAGCTATGGAATAGGTTTTATACGATCTGATGCTTCAACGGTTAGAAGCAACTTCACATGAGGGCTCCCTCTTTTGCTTTGAAGAATAATACGCACTTTGACCAGCTATTAAGACCCGTACAGAAGAAGCAATAACTTCTAACCTTTTTTATTGAAACAGAATGTAACGAGACGCTTTAAGATGTTTTATTACCGCTACTGTCCGCTCACCCAATAGACTTTTTAGCGTATTTAGCATTTTTGTTCACCTAATTACTATGGAAGCTGGTTCTCAGCACTGGGACTTATTGTACTGGATATACGACGAACACAGTTTATTTCTGATGACGAATACTCGAAATCCATCGCATGAAGCGTCGTCCGAGGCGCACAAAAAGCCATTCAAGCAAGTGCGTCATCTTGTACGGCGACAGCAGTTTGGCAATGAAAATCGTTCGTACTAAGCTCTTAGTCGTGCATTTTGCGTTAGGGCAAATGTAAGTGGGGGTCGGACTTTATTTATTTGCAATATCTTTATGATAAAGTCACTTCACTTTTACTCTGTCTTGGATTTAATACAGATGTACTGAGTTTTTTCTTGCTCGAATAAGCCACGGAATACCGAATCCCTACAAGCGTACGACCCTGTTCAACACTATGCGAGAGCACGAAAGTTCTCAGTAACATTTTTCTTCTTGTCCACGGGTAAAAGTTCTGTCAAGCTTCTGTCAAGGCGCTGTTCTGCACACGTTTGTAGCCTTCGTGATTATGCTAGCGTGACAGCGTTCAGGTCAAGTGTGGCCAAGCTCTAAGCAGAGAGTTCAGTGATATAATGGCATTCATCGGATGTACCTTTTCACATAAAGGCTGACCTCTTCGAGCTAGACGGATCTTCCCAGCAGTATCTTGGCGCGTACACGCGAGTTGCGTCGATGTAAGCTAATGGTCCTGGCCTTGTAGAATGCGAATTGATCAGGTATAGGAACGGGGCACGGCCAGATTCTATAGAATGGGTAAGGAGATTCAGATTTGAACAGGTATTATGATATTGTAGAACTTTCAGTATAATCTGTAATTTATCGTCTTGACGATTACTTCCACGGGCACTATTATTCGGTATAAGGATAGAAATAGTTTGATAAATGTGCAAATGAACCAATCGGAAACGGCCGCAAGTAAGAAATCTATCTGCATTTACGTTCAAGTATTCACACACTAGGCAGGTTCTGTGCTAACAGTAGAAGGAAAGGCTATTGAAGTTTTCAACAATACGGAAATTTAATCCGGTTTCACTAATCCGCTATGTCTACCTTATTATTGCTACTACCATTTATACTTCATGTTAATGGATGTACGTTATAGCCTACAGACGTTAAATTTAATCGCTATCTATTCGTTGACTCTTCTCCTCTGGATCAAGATTAGCTGGTACTGGAACACACACTGGTTATGACACTGGTACTGGAACAGGTCTTGCTATTAGGCACGGCGTCTACTTGAAAAGCATATATTTTCAGTAGATAAAAGTTGCCAAGGTGAGGATGGGCAAATGTGCGAAGAAAATAAATTTCTAGCAGCTCAACATGTCCAACTATTCTTGCTATAATTCGCGACGCCCATGGCGTAGACAAGCCAACCCTCCAAGGGCACAGTGTTCACAACTGTGATATGAAAGAGGGAGACGATGAGCGCGGACCAAAAAAATGCACGACTTCCGTCACGCGTCGCTTCCACATGTGACGTTTGGTCGATAGAGGCTAAGTAGAAAAGACGGTTTACATGCACAGTCTATGTAGTAGGCTGCATGAAAAGCCCGTGTCCTTGCATCAGGCAAGGTCGCCAGCCATCTTATAAACTGGCATTGCTTGATCCATGTCAAACCTCACATAATCGTTGCTGCTCCATCATACTGATTGTATTCCGCCTAGGATTAACACGATCGGCGTTAGTAGACTCATAAACTTGTTTCAATCTTAGCATATGTTATTTGAATGCCGTTTCGAAACGCTTCTACACGTTATTTCCATTTTGGTGGAAGTCTGGGAATAATATACATAATGGCGATAACAAAATAATACAGCAGCTGAACCACGACAGCCCAAGTGTGGGATGTTTAGCCGCCAGGCCAGAAGTGATCAGTAGAGACATCGATTAGGTGCGGTCTAGCACTCGGCAGAAATCACCGTTGTGGTTAAATACGTCCAATGCAGTACCCGATAACCGCTAGGAGATAAACCCTGCAGTTTGAGGTCGCTTGATCAGGGTCAAACGGATCAGGGGCGAAGCAACCACGCCTTCACGTCTACTCAGCATAATTTAACCGGTATTAGATTAGAGCCTGAGCAGGAGCCACGGATGCGGTGTCCAGGCTACCTGAACTAGGCTGCGTTTTAAACAAATTGTGGAGATCATGTCCTTAGCAATTGGTTAGAATCTACCTCTTTGTCGAAAAGTTTGAACTTGAAGTTCTCCCCCGGACTAGCTCAGTTTTACACGCGTCGCGCGCGCTGTACTCCTGCTCAGCACTGCCTGTGAGTCGCGTCTTAGTTACGAGATCTATCGACAAATATCGACTGACGTATCGCTCTGTAAAATGCCAGTGGCGAGGATACATCGCTAAGTTTCAAGCCAAGTCTTTGTTGTGTCGAGCTGGTGGCTTGGTGCATTCGTATGCGCCTTGCGACCGGAGGAGGCCCATAGGTGTATGGGCTCGATCCTCGCCGGTGCACAGTTACATTTATGTGGGGTCTGTCTTACAAAATAATGCAAAAATTGCTACCGTAGTCGTTAAATGTTTGCTGATGGTCAGCCCTAAAAAAAAGCTGTTTTTGTTGTGTTTTTCGCGACTGATAAATTGTGGAGCGATCCTAGACCAGATACTAAGGACTAGGTGTCAGCCTGGTCTTGATATTTCTGCCCTACAAATACAAGCAGCAGGAATATGTAACGATTTTGAGCCAACGCTTGTTCTTCACACACGCTGAGTAAAAAATGTTTAAGTACTCATTGTTTTATTTTTCTCGCAAAACCACAGACTCCCCATGGGTATATTCTCGGAAACATTAAAATAATAACATTAAAATATTAGAGCGATTGTTTTCCTGAGATATCGGCAAACGTGACTAGAACTACCCATTGGTTTTCTCAACTGATTGAGGATAATATCAATATGGCCATATTTTCCAGTAACCTACTAGGTCAGAACTCGAGTTGGTTCGAGTTCAGTCAAAGTTATAAATCGCAGTCCTATTTTCTCAGCATACCTAAGTGTCGCCGTGCGCTATGTGGACGATGACTCAAGCACAAATGCTTACAGGTTGTTCCATTGCTGAGACAAGGAAACTCCCTCCGTTTTGCATTGTAAGCACAAATTCACATTGTTTTACCTAAGCACTTAATAGTCGGAACCTGGCTACCACCTTTTTTATGTGCTGAATGGACCACCTTGACGATCATATGTTGTTTTCAAAACATAGCTAGCATAACAAATATTTGTCTATGAGTACAGCCCTACCACACGGTTACGTTCGTCGACAAGCTGGCCAACTGCCAAACAAAGGCTTCTGACGAAAACGGCCGCCAAAAACGAACTCAGCCTTTGCACGCGTGCACACCCCTTCGGGAGAAAAAACAAAAATCGAAAACTTACTCGTTCTCTGGATCTCGAATAATTTGTAGAGATGTTTGACCTCCTCGAATGGTGTGTAGCTAGGCAGCTCATCGCGAAATTCCTCGAAGCTTTTCGACAGCAGTTCGACGGGCTTAATCCCTAGGTTGGCACAGGCTTCGAGAGATCGTGGACTCGTCAGCACGTACGGGCAGTTTAGCGCGTCGACCTTGTCGAAGTTGTAGAGGTTCAGGTTGATATCCTCAGGACTACGCAGGTCGGACACGTGTGGGCTAAATGGTGAGTTGAGGTCGAGCGACAGCCCCCGCGTCGTCGCCTTGGTACAGGTCATCTTGACGGCCGCACCTTTGGCACTCCAGCGTGCCGCCGGCAGGCGGCACCGTCTCCGCTGACCACAACTACGTTCGATCTCCGGCCAGGTACGGGGGACAAAAGCGCCCCCGCACCTCAGGGAGGTGGCGGCCCCCGGCCCGCCACCGTGGGCCGAAACCCACCCAAGGAAACTGGAGAGGGCCACAAACGATCGGGTTTGTCCGTTCCCTCCAGCTCACAGCCGTCGTGCGAGCACGTACCACGCGCACGAGGTGTTGAGACGAGCAAAAACTGCCCCCTCGGGCAGAGCGATGTTCGCTCTTGGCACTTTTTCGCCACGGGGAAAAATAATGCGCAAAGTATCCAAAAGGTAGAGGACCTACGGGGTTTCGCGCGCTCTGTATCCGGCACTGTATCCGCTGGCGAGGGCGCATCAAGGAGTCATCCTGAAGATGCCGAATCCATTCGCTGGACGTGCGCGACCCGGCACTAGCCAGGTGAGCGTACGTGGTAGCCGCTGGTAGAAGTTAGCCAGTTGATTGTTGTCATTAGAACACGCACACCGACAGTGAGATTATGAAAGGAACAGCCTCCGCCATCTTGGGGCAGAACGAATTCGAAACCACCCAGCGCAACTACACGGAAAACGGAGGCGCTGAGGGCCCCGATGGCGGTTGCGAGCCTTCGGGAGATGAGGACCCCGGTGGAGAGCTGATGGTGAGGAGGATGACGAAGAAAGGGCAGACTTCATCCGCCACCCCCCTCCACCCGAGAGGATGCTGTCACAGACGGCGTGAGCAGCCGATCTCGTGAGGACACAACAGTGCTGGGACGGTATGGGGGTTTAACGGGCTGGGGTGCTTCAGCCTCCAGGGCAGCATCCGGGGGTGTATAGCGGCAAAAAGGGTCATCCTGGGGGTGCGGATTTGAGAAAGGGAAAACGAGAATTATGCCCTCCTCCGATTTCTCACCGCGGTACTGACGATTGTCTTGACTATGAACACCGGTAGTGTATAGGAAGGAACGACGTAGGAATGTGCTAGCTAGCTTAGGGGACACAATACGGGCTACGGACGCTAAACAGGGCGTTCAGCCACAATGAGTCTGGCCCTGATTGAAAGGTTTCGAAACAAATGGAAAAGAGCGGAATGTTCTTATCGTTGACGAGCATGGCGTTGGTGGGAATAATGTCTTCTTCGTGTCACGTCGACTCCGTCGTCTAGCCTTTCTCTTCTCAAGGTCGGCGATGTCCTTAGCCTTAACGGCGGTTGGTCTGGCCAATGCTAGCGTATTAGCTGCTGCTGTGTTGCAAAATAACAATGCGTTTGAAAAATGTCCGCATATTCCTCAGTCCGCTACAACTTAACAACTACGATTGTTGGCGATTGTCAGATACAAAAATGTTGAGCGCCTCAAAACGAAAAATGGTCTCTTTTAGTGTCTAGTAATGTGACCTACCACGTCACAGCAATCGTGTAGCGTCAACCTTCACAGATGGATAGGCCTCTCCGCTCCACTCTAAATTGCGTTGTACGCACTTCCACTATCGTCACTTTGTAGGAGCATGGCGGTAGGAGGTTGCGAGACGTCACATTGGTCTAGTAATGTTTCGTTGACCACCATTTCGAGTTTTTCAACACAACCAAGATACGTTTTCACGCTCATATTACCACTGAAGGACGGCCCTGATTATTCGACGATTCTATTGAAATTCCGTCAAATCGAAATCTAGCCAGAGATTCTGATCGGGCTGAACAGGTAAGACGATATTTCGTATACAACGAAAAAGAAATAGCTCCTTAATCAAAGACAATCGACATGACTAGCTATGGTTTGTTTGTAAATATAAATATCGCGTCAGTCTTATAGGCTAAGACGATTTCATTTGTCGTCTGTCAACTATCGTCTGTGACTGTCCTGGGTATGACTAACCAAATCAGACGCTTCGTCTACGTCAAAAAGTACTCGACCTGCATCGACTTCATTGCATTGGTCGGTTATTAAGAATCCTCTATTAGGCAAAACCTCACGAGGTCGTGCTTAATTATCCTGTGTTCGACGTACGATTCATAAGTTTAAATATTGGCGCATTTATCCGACGCTTTGATTAGAAACGGTTGCCTCCGCAGTTTTTTTTATTTAAACAGCGACACTGGAAAGGTATTATTGGGCATAAAGGTGCGTCTGATCTAGGTAGACGTATCTAAAATGTAGCGGTAAACTTCGCAAAAGATGGCAAGGCTTGTTCACACATCCTGATTCGAACGCGGTGTAATAAACTGGCCAAGATATCTTTCAGAGGCTTGCCGCAGCTGTACAGTTCCTTTAAAGACTATTGGTCCGAAGAAACAAACCATAGAACGAAGACAGTGTGAAAGAAATTTGATCAACAGCCAACTTTATACCAGCCTTGGGTATAACGCGGCCAAAAGTATCAAGTCAGATTGATTTGGACAAGTTTTCCGTAAAAAAGAAGTCGTGAAATGGTGCAGCGGCAGGCTTCGTACAGATAATCAACGAATTGACGGTGCCGTTGTAGATTTGCAATTACCCGTTTTTAGATGCGAGCGAATTTTGAGTGAAATAGAGGTTGAGTGCGTCGCTTACCCGCACATATTGCACGCGTGAGGTGATGCGAAATTTCCGTATGAAAGTCTTTTTCGACAACTTTTTAACAAGCTCTTTTTCTCAAAATGAATCAAGTCAATTTTTTCTTCCCGTATGGCAACATTAAGGAATACATACGCAAATATATATGTACGAAAGGTAACTGTAGATAGTAACCGCATTGGGGTTATCGCCATGAAACACGAACAAGGCCCCCACGGCAGTATTAGTTATACAGTAACGCCAACAATAAACCTCTTCGTAACGCTGTGTAGCAAAACGAGCAGGGACGTCGGAAGCGTGTTGTCAGGAAGACGCTTATCGCATCAGGAAGACGCTTATCGCATCAGGAAGACGCTTATCGCATCACGGATCGTGGGTTGTTTAACGAGATTTAATAACACCATGAAGACTAGAACGAGAAACCGTGATGCTTCTGTCTTGGCGCCTGAGGGAAAAAGTTTAACCTTTTTTCTGTTTACCGGCCCGCTAATCGTTTTGAGATCAAACGGACAATATAATCTCTAGGGAAGGCCGCACCGATTTTGAGGTGTATTCGTGACCCGGAGACGGCCGAAGTGCCGAGAAGAAGTCGGTATAAGGAATTGCTAGTGAAGACGCACTCATATCGTAACAATGCGTTATTTAGAAATATTATTATGCTAATAAAGATCGGAGGTACGTTACATGTAGTCCAAGAATCTGATCAAGGCGGAGGCTTTCGGCATAACAGAATCTCCATAGTCGACCAGAATTCACAATTCTTGAATTCCTGTCTTTTTTAAGCTGTTGGTGCTCGATTCGTATACGACCTGGAAACCTGGCATTGATGAATTCATCGCTATGAAGTTGTATAATTAATGGTTGACCGCATAAAACGTCTAACCCACTAAAATGTCGACGAATGCTAGAAACGTAAGCAGTAAGCTACAACCGCTGTTCCGTGGGATTCGATATCAACTAAAAATTAATATATAGCAGTCCGAGTAAGAATGCATGCACATGGTTGGGACTTGACGTTTAAATGTGGCACCCGACTTTTAAAGAACTTGAAATCCGCCCGGTTTCTTGAGGCTTTTTAATGCAAAATGGACAAAAGCAGTGCATTCTTACAATACGATGACATATAGAAACCATTGAGATCGTTATCTATTTTTCGCGGAAAGGTTTGTTATGGTAGAGTAATCGCCGCTCGAAACGCCTCCGTCCGTTCACTATTCCGGCAAATTTAGTTTTGGAGTCACAGGAGCAATTGAACACCATATCAATACTGGAAATATTAGTTCTATTTACGCTAACGCTAATTGCCTTTTCTTTAACATTGTAAATCGTTTGGAAGCAGTAATGAACTGGTTCATGCAATATTAAATATCGCTGATAGTCAGCGTCTAAAAACATTTTTTGTTACAATGACATATGACAATAAGGTTTATTAATGTATTTGCGAAAACAAACACTACCTTTCAATTAGCGCGCGCTCTGTGCGACCTGTTATAGCGGAACTCCTTTATTTTTTGTTTTTCTCGATACACTTCTTGACTTCTGTGCTTTACCATAACTTCAGCAACATCATAGAAGCGTAATGGTATTCGAAGGAGCACGAATGTGTTATTCACTTTTTGCCTTGACAAAGCCACGGCACTTGACGAGAGCTAGTGAAGGGTGCTCCGTGTGTATGCAATCTACATAAGCTTGTATAATATTAGGGCCGATCATCAGCTAACATTTAACTGCCACAGTAGTTTTTCGCATCACTTCATAGGACGGATCACCCCATATAAATATAAATGTACAACGGCAAGGACCGAACCCATGCACTCACCTACGTGTCTCCAACTGTCGCAAGGCACACGCGAACATCTCTGCTGCATGGATTTGGACGAACAGTTGTAGACTGACATCCATTAAAATGGTATCCTACCTATATTTCCTGAAGAATAAGACCAGCTCT
>MNPL01006313.1:15025-28146 GCA_002081605.1 Tropilaelaps mercedesae | reverse complement strand
TATATATATATATATATATATATATATATATACGCAGTTTACATCATCTTTATATAGTTTCGGTCGCTGTTCTCAACATGTTATGTCCCTATACCTGCACACACAAATCTCTCGCCAAAGGAACGGTCATCCCGATGATGCCACCCTTCGAGGCTGCGTACGCCACCTGTTGTACAAACATGATCAGAGAAGATTAAGTGAGTTAGTCGGATGCTGACCGTATCGGCCTGATCAGGTGGCGAAATAACGGACGATGTAAAGGCGTTAAGCGGACGTCTCTCCTGAGGCATATCTAATTGTAAAATGATGGACGTATTAGAAGCTGGATTGAAGGATAATTCGCACAGCTTCATATTTAGTGATTACAAAGAACTACAAAGAAAAAACAAAATACATGTAACGTTTGACCAGCAGCAAGAATAATAGGAATGCAATGTCGAGCTCTTGCGCTCCGTCTGTAAATGCTGACGAACAATGAGACGACGTGTCTGAGGTGACGATTTTCAGCGTCTAAAACCAATATGTTGAGACGTTTTCTAACCTGTCCAATCTGGCCTTCGTAGGCGGCGATAGAAGCGGTATTCACTATGACTCCCCGAAGGCCATCTGAGTTCGGCTCGTTTTTACCCATTAGTCCGACGGCCAAACGGCAAACGTTGAAGGTGCCGACAGTGTTGACCTCCACGACCTTCACTCCGTGATAAAACGAGACACGTAAGGGCGTTAGATTTCGTCCAGATGTTAGGATGATTATGAAAGCTGCTAGAGTAAATGCAGTTGAGATAGATGCTAGAATAGATGCAGGGCAAGCCGACAGCCAAGTTCGGCTTTGCAAGACTAGTGTATTTAGCTTGTGACAGTAGGTTGTGACGAAAAATAGCTCATTCACCAGTTCCGGATGCAAGCATGACCCAGTTCATTTTCCCGTTTCCAGCGTCCGTCCTATCAACATTCATGGCTATTCGTTTCACTTTAACGAATTTAATCGAATCAGATCCAAAAACATGAATCCATCATGGCATGACTCGCACAGCGCACTGGATTTCATCGCGTTGTGACTTATAAATTGTGACCTATTGGTCAGCGACTTTGCATGCCTGCGCCTCCAAACTATAGCCATTTCTGTTTCTTATCTGCCCTTTTCAGCGTGTTTTAGTGGCACTCACTGCCTATCCATTCATCCAAGTGCCATCAAGCTAGAAGCTGACTATAATTCTTCAAATCTGCACAGATTTTGTTTCAAAGCGTTTATCAAAATGCACCCTAGAAATGAATACAAAAGTTGATAAGAATAAAATACAAAAAGGTAGAACCTACTCACCCTTTTAAAATCGTCCAAAGCGTGAGGCAAATCCTTATGGAAGTTGTATATCTTAAAAGCAACGCCCACACCTGCACAGTTGATTGTTGCATCGAGCCGGTTGAATTTGTCCTTCACTTGCTTCAACGATGCCTTCACATCTTCTTCCGACGCGACCTATTGAAACGCGTGAAGTTAGCAATTCAAAATGAGAGATAATGCCGATAAGAGAAGTAAACACATAACACGTGTTTCCTTGCCGCAACATGAACTGGAACCCGGATCGCGTGACCAGCGTGACAGTAAGCAATACAGAAACAAACATCTACCAACAACGCTCAAATGGGTTTGACGGAGTAGCGCTGGAACGGAAAGAGCTATTACCGAGAGGGCAGAAAAGCGTTTGCTTCGTTCAGCATCTAAGCAATTAATTCGCAGTCGATCTAGAACAATTTGAATGAACACGCAGATTCCCGCGTTACCTCGGGCTCCCCTGCCCCGTGACCGTCGTTTTGACTGGTGATGAGTACGATACGTACGTTTCCAGGCGTGAAGATGCAATTTTCACCAAGTTTTTCGGCAACCTCTTCCCCCTTCGATGTGGGCAAGTCGAAGATCGCCACTCGGGCGCCCTCTCGGATGAGACGAGCGGCTGCCGCTTTGCCGATGCCTGATGCTGCGCCGGTGACGAGTGCCACTAGACCCTGTGAGTGTAAGAAAGTACGAAAAACGGACGCTTTTTATGATACATGTTAGGCAATGCTCACGACACATTGAGATACGTACATTGTCCAGAAAGCTGAAGTAATCACGAGGTGAAGTTAGGTCAACCATGGGCAGGCAAACATAGCTGAACCTCTACCCGTATCCCATTTCCCTTGAAACCTTTCGACGGCAACTACATATCGCCGATACAACGTCCAAGAAAATGGACCAGTACGTAATTAAGGCTTCATTTTGCCTTTAAAACCGACGTAAAAGTGTTTTTGTTGTGGCACAGAGCCGATTCAAGCTTGATCTAAAAACAAAAAACCATTACTTCGTAATGCGTCACTGGTATTCGTCTGCGGTAGCGTGACACGTGCAAAGAGAACATAGGGTATAGACACATACTGACGGAATTGCCTATCCATCGTGATAAATGACTTCATGAATGTGATATTGCGAGCCGACATGTTGCATATGAACACTGACAATAATTCGCATATCTATAATTATACCTCGACTGTTTCGTAGCAGTCGATGGCTCTCCTAAATTGATGTTAAAACCACTCATGCGCGTGAGACTGCTATGACCAAAAATGTGTATGAACCACAAGAGAGGGCTTAGCTAAAGAACAACGCCAAAGCTTCACCCGCGCTAATCGCCCTCACTCGATTGGCGTACGACAGTAAGAAACACATGTTTAACAAACTACGTGCTCAAGGCTTACTGTACCAAGGCAATTTGTTGCTAGCGGTCTTCGATCTGACAAACCCCCATCAGTTCTACAGTTTACTACTCAACCCGGCCGTCACCGCAAGCATCGTGCAATCTGAGGCATTGCTGACAATCGGCCTGACTGTATGAGCTGGCAGGGTTCAAGTGCAGTCGCGTGAAACCCAGTTTTGCGGACCCCCGTCTGACGTTCAACATCCGGTGTAACCAGTTTCTGCTCCTCGTTAGTCGCGTCGAGGCGATATTACCATCGGAGTACCTTTCTAATTAGTGGACCCGTTCATCTCATGGCGGATTACCCATTTGGCACCATTCGCCTCAATCTCGTTTCATCGGCGACTTCTTCATAGCGTCTCTCCAGTCAGGACGGCTTTGAGAAAAACTTACAAATTCTTCAAACTCTCCGGAAGCCTCGACCTGTCCACATCGCTTGATCACTGATCGATCATATCGTCACAACTACGCTTTTGTTTTTCTCGATAGATGACTAAAAGCGTAGAGACGCTGAGAGGACATTTCTTCCAGGATGTTTTGGCGACCCAATACATGAATGAAAGAAGTTGACGGCAGCAATCCCCATAAAAAACAAATTGTACTAGATATAACAATGATAGTAATAATGAGCCGATTTACTCCACACAAACGTATATAAACTGGACTGAAAACACAATATATAAAAAGCCATTGCGTTTACCTCCGGGACGAGGATAATGTCTCGACGATGCGGCATTCCCAAATCCAGCAAAGGCGTCGTTGTCTCTGTTTCAGCCTCCTAATGCGGAGAGATCTGTCTTGGTTGTGTGAGCGTTTTTGCGCATTTCAAGTGTCATCCATATTGTCCCATCTCGTCCCACAAGACCACGTGAAAGGGCAATATCTGGAGAAACCATTGTACCAAAAATCTTTCCAACATAACGTCCGATGCCACTCCGCACGCATTGACCGCAGCGCCATACAAACAGAAAAAACCACCACGCTCTCGTTAAGCACACGCGTATGGCCTAACCGTTGCACAGCAACCCGACAATGGTCACATTCTGCAAGCGAACACAAAAGCTGTCTTTAAGCTTGCGATTTTTGGCCATCTTCTCGTAGTAATCCACGGCCCAATATTCTGTAACGGCACATACAGGTATCGTTTTCTGCGAAAATACAGACCTACATAGTGTGAATGCACCTTTTATTCGATAAGACAAATAATGCAGTCTTCCTAGCGATGTCTTCGTGTATGCAAAGGCTGTGTGGTCGTTCGATCGGCATAAGTCTGATAAACAGTATCTCTTCGGACATTGCGGTGTGGCCTGTGATTCTGCTTAGACCTGTCCTTGTACCTGTGGCGTATTAACCTGTTCTTCCGCATGGCCGTCATTTTTCACCTGATTCGGCGTCCCTCCCTCGGCTTTACGTGTGCCTAATGTGGTCATCCGCGTCGGTGTGCGTCAGCTACGCTCTTCCTACGTAAAGGCTTCGGGGGTATGGTGGGAGGGGGACTGTTTGCACCCCTATCTTAAATCTCCCTACCCAGACCAAAGCTGTTTAGCCCGGTCGACCACTACAGCAGTCCGTGGGTGGAGTTCGGCCTCCGCCCACGCGGCCGCCCGACTTGTCCGAGACCATCCTGACGTCCATTGTGACGTCTAAATGACCTTCATCGGCATTCAAGGTCGCGAATCGTTATCCGGCGTCGTTGTTCACTTCGGTGCCTGGAGCCACCGCGAGCAAAAATCCTAGACGAACAAAAAATAATGAAGCCGAACGGGACCAAGGCACAAAGACTTCGGGCGATGTCATGGTAAACGCCTGGACGCGGCTTTCCATAACAGCGCCAGCGTCTTCGTCGCTGTACATTCATCTTTGCTCAGAGACTCCCCTTCCTGCCAGCTATCGCACATCTTACCAAAGTAAGCCGGATCTCCGGCCGGCGATCTCTGCTGTTACCCATAAGCACCCCACAGAAGCGTTCCCTCCCCAATGAACTCCCCCCTGCAAACCGCTCGCCATCGGTCTTCGAGGTTAATTATGCCCTGTCGCCTAACCTAATTCTGCCCGCTTCTTTTCCTCCTTCTTTTCAACGTCTTTTTTCTATCCTCCTTCCACCCTCTAATCCGACGTCAGTTAATTTTTCTAAATGTCGGCTCGTTTTTGTTCACATTGATATGGTTCGTGACGATAATTTCGTCGTGGGGGTGGCCACAGCAGCCCAATCACCGCCACCACCTTCGCAGCACTGCAAAATCTCTCCACAGCGGAGTTGGACGCGCCCCCAGTGCCCCTCTCTAATATATATATATATATATATATATATATATACATGTTTTTCTACATTAGAAGGTCAGTGGAGCTACGAGCAAGGCGTACGCACCCACTTCGATCCTTTGGCGTTACGAGGGGAAGGATTGTGCGTCATTACTGCCTCAGCCGGCTTCCACTGCAGGACAACTCATCACAAATGTCCTCACGCATTGGCCTGCGTGTCGACTCACAGCGCTTCGCTAAAAGCCGGCCGTTGTTTTCTGACCAACAGCGAAATTAAGTGCTCCGAGACCGCACAAGGGCGTGTTCGTCGAGGCGAGAAAGAACGACACGGACCAAGGAAGAGAACGATGCTAAGCCCTTGTTTGCACTTGCGTACCACATATTAGGCGAATAGACGCATGAACAGCAGACGAACAACATCGCACGTACAATGCACGCCACCGGGCTGGTTGAACACGCTCGGTGTAGAGGCGTAATGTGAGCTCTACGGGTAGACGTAACGCATGTCTTCGTAGTAGGAAACGAGCGCCAAAACAGGACCCCGATCCCAGGTTTAGGCTGTTGCGAGCACTGCTGCGAAGAAACTGCGACCAGCTATAACAGGGGCTGATAATTAGGCCTTAGGCAATTAATGCTTGCTATAACAGGCTAAGCAAATCGGCAGGTGCCGCTGTGTCGAATTTCTCTCGTTCTGCCTCTGGTAAATAAATATAGAGTTCATTTGGTCCGTTTTTCCCACGATACCTAACAAAATAACCACAGCACTGGAGAAAACGCTGAAAATCGTTGTTATATCAATATAAAACACGAAATATACACTCAGAAAAAGCCCTGCAGATGCGTGAGTGTGTGCGTGTGTGTGTGTGTGTGCGTGTGCGGTCTGTGTAATACTCCTATGATAATTTAGCGGAAATTTCGGGCTACGACGTGGTACGCCGTAAGCGACAGCCCCATCGAGGATAGCAGCCCTTTTTAGCCGCAAATCCCTTTTCTCTAGATCACTAGCAAGACTAATTTATCCGCCTTCTCAGCTCCCCATAAGCATGTTTTTCTCTCCCGTTAGACAACGTAGCGTTTCCATTACAGCCTCCCGGAACGGCGCTAATGCTCGACCATGATCGTCTGGAAGGGAGAGAATTGCATAACAATGACAAAGCGCATCTGGAAGACGCACATGATTGTTCTAGAGACAGTGTGCCACGGCCATGGCAATGGCAGAGGTCAGGGACCGGTCAACATACCGACGGAATGTTCGGACGCCAGACACATCGAGCAATAACAAAAACAACAAGTTGCCCTTCTCGCTTTTGCCGACTTGATTGAAGGCGTTTCCGCGCGAGCGAAGACGAAAACAATTATACGCCACAGTGCTCGGTAACATGTCGCGCTGGCAGAAGATCTAGTGGTGGCCATGGCTTCTGTAGGGTGGATGTTTTCCTTTAACGATAATCTTCAGCTTCTAGTAGGCGTAGCGCAGACAAAATTGACAGAGACGCGTCCCAGACGAAGTCTGCTTGAGAAACAAACGTGTGAGATATATCGGAACATCTACTATAGCTCGTAGTGGTCGCGACAGCGGCCACACGCTAAGCAGGGACCGCACAATTGAAAACGTTCGAGAAGCCAAAATAATACCGCAGAATCTAGATAGAGGTAACTGGAAACATCTGCTGGACAGTTGTCCTGGTAACTCGAGGGACACCGCATAGAACAACGGGTGCGTGAAAGTACCCAACACTACCAAGATTGTATTTTTCAGCACTTATTAGCCGAAGCCAAAAGTCAGCAGCATCTCATTCAGACGGGAACCAGCTTAGGTACCACTGCGGCCGTATAATAACATCATGTCGGTTTCAATTCAAAGCACATTATTGCACATGTTTTCCTCTGTCACTGATCAGTTGATATTGTTTTAATTAACAGTGCCAGGACATTATTCGTAAATGTTTATGCGTTCTCGTTCTATTGCGTTTACGGCTATTATTACATCACATTGGTTGCTTGACGCTAACCACTTTTCCTATTGTTTGAAGCTATCGTACGTTTAATCATATTCCAGGATTCTTGGACATCATCAACGTCAATATACCATGTAGAGCTCTCTAATAATAATAATACGAAGAGTTCAACTCTCAGGTGGGAGCACGCGATTGACCACAAATGTACGTCAACATTCAAATTGCCGGACATCAACTTAATTCTACAGGGAGTTATTTGAAGGTTAATTACAGCATAATAGCTCATCAAAAGATGATCTTCGGAGTACAAACTTCTAATTTAGTTCCACCGTCCACCTAGTTCAACCACATAGTTCAAGACCACCGTCACCGTTGCCCGCCCGCCTCGGCAATGACGCCGCGCAATTCTTTAGCGATGACGACTTCGCTATCGATTGCAGCTCAAAAACTAAAATCATTCGCCGCATACGCGATTGTTGACGTTTAACGATATCGATTTTCTCTCGTCGTCGTCGTCGTCGATTTCGCATCTGTTCGAAGGGGTCGTTGAACACCTTCAACTGTGTCCTTCGATAACTGGTGGCTGCATTCGAGGAGTCCCGTCATGGCATAACGGCGTCGCCGGAATTCGTCGCATTCGTGGCGATAAACTACGTGACGCGGAGAGTTCGTGCGGATTATGGCATTGCAACTGCTGACGCCGTTGCGGCCGGCCGAGGGTTAGCAGCATCGCCACCACTGTTGCTAACGGCACTGTGTGAACCAACCCCGCTGTCAGAAGTTTCTCGGGAGCGTCGAACTCGGCCGAATAGTTATATGTTTTTTTTATCTTTTTGGGGCTGACCATCAGCCAACATTTAGCGTCCACGGTAGCAGTTTTTGCATTACTTCGTAAGAGGGACCCCATGTAAATGTAACCGTGCAACGGCGGGGATCGAACCGGTGCGCCTACGCGTCTCCTCCGGTCGCAAGACGCACACGAATGCACCAAACTACCGAGCTCGATCGGCCTAGCTGGCCATTATGCGCAGCACTTCCGGTTGAGTCTGACGCCCTCGCGGGTAATGTCCGCCCACAAGAAATTCAGCTAAATTAGAGTTGACCGCGGATGTTTGTGGCTTGTGGAGACGCCTGCATAGTTTATTTAGCGCGGTCGCCAATGAGAGGGCCATAGCAAGTGTCATTTACCACAACACTGCTGTGTTATCAGGGATCCTACAATAGCCAGGCAATGTTCAGAGGAAAACATAGTGGCCTTAATGTGTACGGCGAAGCTGAGACTCCGCACAGAGAACAATGAGCCCTACCCTACGGCCTGGCTGAGCCGAAGTTTCGGGCCTTTACCAAAGGAAAAGCACATGTCATATCCAGGTCGCTTGACAACAACTACGGATTTCACGTAATGCGAATCTTCCTAGTTTTTTGATATTTTTGTCGACAGGTACGGTAAGTAAATCCGTTTTGCGACTGAGGTCAATGTTATCTGATCTGTTTAGGGAATCGGCTTTCAGATTGTCTGCCTAAAATATAGAGGCGAACGTCGTGCCTAATTCGACCTACAATAACGAGCTCGGGTAAGTTTCATATATGAGAGAATTCGCTGCTGCCCAGGCGATAATACTGTACGTTAATTCGATTTCACTGAAAGTGTTAGCGCGAGTGTTCAGTTCCACTAGATCTTGTAATCAGTAATAACAGAACGTTTTCTCAATCGTTATTGACTTTTTGGAGCTGATAAAACGACGGCAAGAGAGAAGAACGAACAATAACCCATTATTAAGTTAAATGGGGCTAGGCTTGGACTGATTCCGCATGAAAGCTTTTATCTGACCTTCAAACGATTAAGGGCTCTCAAAGTTGACCAGCGATACTGGTGCCAATTACGTTTGTTTATCGAGTCCGCCATTGTGTCGTAGTCTTTAGCCTACACCTTTAGTCTAATAATCGTGTTAAAAAAGCTAGTTAAAAAGAATTCACAGTTGTCGGAGGAACAAACCACGGGACTCAACTCTTGATCGTCGTTCCTGCGCGCTATACTGAATTTCCAATGCCAACCAAATAATTGAAATTCCGAAATACGACACAATATCTCTAAGCGTAGTCGCAATATGAGTAGATAAGCCAAGACAAGCCATATTTAATCTGTGCTTCGACGTAACTTGAGAACGGGGCACGAGAAGCTGACATGCCCTCTAAAACATGCGCAGAAGTTTTGTCACACTGTCTCATCAGGAATACTCTTAAAAATCTCCGTATGAAAGCGTTTAACACAGGGTAACCGCAGAGTTACAAGAAATCAGTATTGCAAAGCACTAGATTCGTATCGTGACAGCGCCGTGTTCCTACCCATTTTTCCTTTAATAGAGTTTGCGCACGTTCCAAGCTAACGGCAAAATTCCTTCACATACACGAAGTAAAGTTGGTGAGTTCTCGTTTCTTTAAGGTCCAGACTGTTCTATGAAAACTTCCTTATTCAGTCACGCTACGATGCTATTTAATAGATGTTCACACTTGAAAATCCATTTTCGTATCATGTCCATTGCACTCTTAGCAACCCTTCCTATCTGGGAAATGTATAATTTTCCTCGCAGAACGCTCGTCGTAATTAAGAAAGAAATGCTCGCAAAATTACGGTATCGATAACCAAGTCATAAACGCAACAGTTGTTGGTGTGACGGTCAACCGCTAATCGTAAAATCTCCAAGCCGATGGAATATGCGAGCCGGTTTCGAAAAACAAGTCAGCAATTTCCCCCACTGTTCGGCGTTTAAATGTATCGACCATCTATCTGCTATAAACAACGACAAGGCAAGGATTCGTCCTTCCAGCCGCAGACAGTGCTAGGTTCACAACAACAACGGCGACACGTGAACACTAAAAAACATTTTCACCATGCGAACGCCGTCGTTTTACGGCGAACGCTAATCTCATCATAAATCGTTCATCGTCAGCCGTTGGCCAAACGAACAACCGAGGATCAACGCCTCCGGAATGCTCTAAGGAGTGGCGTTTTATTAAAATATATTCAAATCCGTCATAGACAAGCGTCACATTAGAACTTGTCGGACTGGTGGGAACCGCTTTCGTCGAATCATGCCGAGCGGCCTAGGTAGAAACAAACCAGAACAAACAACATTCACTGGGACTCGGAAAAATCATCCGTTCCTATTCAGACGCATCGGTCAACCGTATACGGGGAGTAACGTCTCGTGAGCAAGTTTTTAGCGTAGCAGTGACAACTGATCGGGTCGGTCACGCACGTCGGTCACGTTGTCCCGAAAAATGCACACTTGCCTCGAACGACGTGCAGCCAAGCTCTCGTCTTCGAGACGGACATTGTTGGCGGTAGAGAACAACATGTCAGCGAGCGGGTTTCGTTGGCGTGCATCGAGAGCGAAATAAAAGACGACAGACACGCTGTCACGTGTAAGTCGGAGTTACTGTTATCCGCGTATCGACTCGTCTTTCAGCGTACGGAGCGGCGTAGTGTCGCGAACAAAATATCCGTCGACGAGAGTACGAGAAGACGAGTGACCGCCAATGACATAGAACTTAATACTGGTAGATAGTATCATCGTAACAACAACCGACCACTGGATCGTGCGTTCCCTGGTCGCTGTCTAAATAGATGATGTTTTCCTGGTCGCATCTCCCATCTGAATTAAGCAGTTCCCACGCGACGCGAATTTCTTCCACGGCTAGTTTTGGAACTAGGAACAAGTTCACTAGCACGTACGGCTCACTTGTTACCCCCTTTCGTTTTTCCACCGCTAAATTCTTGCCAGAAAACGACTACATAGTTCTCTACCCACGCGCCTCTCGCAACCATTGAGGGCTGCGCGTTTCGACGACGTCTGTTCAGAAACCGTTCAGGAAACAAACAATTCTCTTTTGTGTTCCATTAGCGGGCCGTACGAATAGCGCATGTATAATGACAGATTAAAGTTAGCAGTCGGAACCGACCTTAACTGCGCGAACTTGCGACATGTTGATACTGCTCTTCCAATTCTCGTTGCTGAACGCCGGGTGGTCGTGTTGAGTGAAATCGTCCGTCACAATAATCTTGTCTTAGACACGCTTTAAGTAAAGTCTGCTAGTATCGTCGTTTAGAGGGAAATTCGGCACTTGTGAGATGTTTCGTCGTCCATCGATTCGCCGCGAAGCTCTCGAACGATAAGGCCGATTTTAGCGCTCGAACAATGACGATATCCGCCGCACACGAAAACGTACGCGCGGCTAACGTTGGCTGCTATCTGCTATCGTGGGTCGTTCACGTTCGGCGATTATTCGCTGTCCCTTACCCCAGTCCATAGCAGGTACAGGTGCACGGACGCGGCGGTGCGCCGAAAGCTGATATGCCGGCACCATAGCAACTGGCGGAAAAAATACCGTAGTGCACCGTGGCTCGCGTTCGGTCGAGCTAAATTTCGTATCACTCGCTTCGCCCCCAGGGTATCGGACTGCGTCGATGTAATTCGGTCGCCTCGAGGCAAACTGACGAAATCTACACTCCTCGCTCGGCAGGGCGAACCCGTTCCGCTTTCGAAATTGTGCTCGCCTCCGGCGAGGGAGGGTGGCCATCTTGTCTTCTCGCAGATGAGACACGGCACAGCAGGCAGCGCATTGGCTGGCTGGTTGCAGCTGCTGCTCCGGCTACGCTAGGAGAGCGACACCCGCTAGCAAGACACGACAAGAGCGCAGCCGATTACGACGACAGACGCTCGCTGGCAGAGCGGCTCAGTCACTGGCGGCTGCACTCAGCAGCAACCCTATCAGCGACGAACGGACAACAGCAACGCACACGATTCGTCGTTCGCTGCTCGCCTATCTGCGTACATTCACCTACCACCAGTTCGGCGCGTATTCGTCTATATTTATCTCGACGCCCGTCGTGGTCCGCCACCCGGCGCTCTCTCCTCTCCTCGCTCGAAGTGCGGCCGACTCCGTCGAGCTCGGCCTGGTGAGGGGGGGCTGTGAGCACAGCCCAACAGCAGAGCACAAAGCGCGAGTCCATCGCGACAGAACGGCCAGACGGGCCGGGACGGTTGTCCACAGTCGTCGTGTACTGACGCTGGTTCGTTTTGCGCCTGTGCCAACGCCAAAGCGTTCGTGGACCCGGAGAGAAGGCGGAGGACAGCTGGAGACGGCGGCGGCCGAGCTGGGAGTTGTTGTTACATCGCTGGGGTGGTGGTGGTGGTGGTGGTGGTGTTAAGTGATCTTCTGTGAGTGGATCGTCGTCCAGCGTTTGAGCGAACGCACGACCACAGAGACCACGACGACTGCGTTCTTCAGTGTCCCCTCTCACAAACGTCCGATCCTGAACCGGGGAGTGACGGTAGCGACGGCGGCGGCGGCGGCGACGACGACGACGACGACGACGACGACGACGAACACGCTTCAAAGTAATATCACCCCGACAGCTGCTGCTGCAGTTGTCCGCAATCGCCAGACACCGTCGCAGGAATAAGAATTTCGTCGGATCTTGTCGGATTTGGTGTCGTCGGTCGGTCGGTCGGCCGGCGGGCGAAGTTGACGGCGGCCTGTGTTGCAAACGAGTGACAGTTGACGGAGTCGCCGTGTCAAGTCTGTGCGGCGAACGAGTCGCTCGAGAAGACGCTCGCCGCCATAGCGCGACCCACTGGCAAACAGCGTCCGGAGCGCGTTCATTGGACGCGACGCAGACGCACCTGTACATAGGCGACTGCGTACACGAAGCCAGAAATCTGAGTATACTTCTTCCTTGTTTTTCCGTTATTGTTTTGTCGCGCTCAGGTTACGCAGATCCCGTTCAGCCGCCGGTGACGTCGACCATAGACGCCCGCTGGCGACGCTCCGATTGGCTCGTGGACGAACGGCGACGGTGTTCAGGCTCCGCATTGGATATCGCTTGTGTTTCCGACGCCTGCGTCGGGGTGTCGTCCGATCG
Organism: Tropilaelaps mercedesae; assembly: GCA_002081605.1. Classification (NCBI taxonomy): domain Eukaryota; kingdom Metazoa; phylum Arthropoda; class Arachnida; order Mesostigmata; family Laelapidae; genus Tropilaelaps; species Tropilaelaps mercedesae. Next base: position 15,268 of record MNPL01006313.1, on the reverse strand, counting down.
CTGTTTGTGTCCCTGTGAGAGGTAACCAAGCAATCGTCGTTGCCCGATTACAACTTCGACCGCGCGTGCGTGTCGCTCGTCTGTGGCGGCGTACGCACACTAACGTGTCTAAACGATACTCCTGAGCTCCTCCGGAACCCCTTCTGCTCAGAGACTCGGAGACGCTCGACCCTCCTTCAGGAGTGAACTGTGAAGACTCGGATTGGTGGAGAGTGAATCGCCGAGGGATGCAGCGGCCGAGGT